>JAJIYU010019534.1:0-10751 GCA_030144865.1 Tinospora cordifolia | reverse complement strand
TCACTATATCTCTAATTTGTTTTATTTTTTATGTGTCATCCCACAATTTGCACCCAAAAGAATTTTAAAATTAATTATTTAATTATTTGACAAAATTCTGGGGTATTACAGCAGATGATAAGGCAATGCAACCTTGTGTCACACTCCGTATTTGGTGAGAAGGTTATTGAAGATTTTATTGTAGAAATGTGTACCTTCATCGCTTACAATTGCTCTAGGGGTGACAAAATGAGAAAAGATGTTGCAAGAAAGAAACTTCAACACAACTCTGGCATCATTCTTGGATGTGGCCACTGCTTCAACCCATTTAGAAACATAATCAATAGCAAGCAATATATATTGTTTGCCATCCGATGGTGGGAAAGGTCCCATGAAGTCTATTCCCCAAACTTCAAACAATTTGACTTCTGCACAAGAGTTAAGAGGCATCTCATTTTTCCTAGAAATGTTGCCCTGTTTCTAATGTGCTTCGCATGTCTTCACAAATTAATAAGCATCCTTCAGCATACTCGACCAATAAAATTCACTCTCAAGAACACGCCTTGCTGTATGTTGATTACTATAATGACCACTATACGGTGAAGCATGACAGTCATGAAGGACCTTGTTAAACTTTGTTTTTGAAATGCAACGACAAATCACTTTATCAACACATCACCGTTAGAGAAAGGGATCATCCCAAATATAGAACTTGCTTTCATGTATGAAACGCTTGAGGCGGCTATGGGACAACTCTGGTGGAGTGGCACTTGTGGCTTTATGGTTGGCAAAATCTGCGTACCATGGTGCACTATTGCTGATAATCAAGAGTTGCTCATCAGGAGAAACTTCCACTATGCTCCTTGAATCCGTATTTGTTTCATTGGATAGGCGAGACAAGTGATCTGCTACCACATTCTCTGTTCCCTTTTTGTCTATCACCTCTATATCAAACTCTTTCAACAATAAAATCCATCTTATCAGTCTTGGCTTTGTATCCTTCTTGGTAAAGAGCTGACGAATAGCTACATGGTTGGTGAAGACCTTGACATGGGAACCTACAATGTATGACTGAAACTTGTCACATGCAAAGACAATAGCTAACAACTCTTTTTTAGTGGAGGTATAGTTCTTTTGAGCATCATACATGTTTTGCTTGCATAGTATATAGCTTTGAACATTCTATCACGTCTTTGTCCCAATACGACTCTAACATCATAATCACTAGCATCGCACATGATCTCAAAAGTTTTTCCCCAAACTGGCGTAGATATTATAGGAGCAAATATTATAGCCTTCTTTAGTGTATTGAAGGCTTCAACACACTCAACTGTGAAATTAAATTTGGCTTCCTTTCAAGCAAATTGCACAATTGCCGAGTGATTTTAGAGAAATTCTTAATAAATCTATGATAAAAACCAATGTGCCCCAAGAAACTACGCACTTCTTGAACCGACATTGGGGGTGCCAACTTTTCAATGGCTTGAATTTTTGCCTGATCCACCTTAAGACCATTAACATAAACTTTGTTGCCCAAAGTAGGGGTGTTCATCAACCCGATTAACCCGACCGAACCGACTAACTCGAACCTTTTGGGTTGATTTGGGTTGAGTTTTAAAGTGTAGTTGGTTTGGGTTGGGTTTTAAAATACCCAACCCGAATTATTTGGGTTGGGTTGTGGGTTTAGTCTCCACAACTCGATAACACTCGAACCGAAACCAAAATAGGGGCAAAAACCCTATTTTGCGTCTTTTAGTCTTTGAAACCCAACTTCCTCCATCTTGCTTTCTCTTTCCAAATTCACTGTCGCAGTTTCGGAGAGCAAGTTGCAAAGGCATTGTCACAAGCTTGCAGCCAGCAGATTGCAAACTTGGAATGACAAATCTTCTGGTAAGATCGCAAGTTCCCAGTTGCTTCTTCTTCCCTGCTTCCATTTGCTTTCGGTTCTTCCTATAAACTCATTTCTTCCCTGCAAACTCAGTTCTTCTTCTCGTTGCTACTTCTTCTTCCCTGTTTCTGTTCTTCCTTGCTTTCATTCTTCCCTGTGTGACTGGTTTCGTTCATCCTGGCTTCGATTCTTCTTCTGTCTGTTTGTTCTCGCGATTCCGTCTATCTGTTCTTCGCGGTTCTTCTTCCATATGTTTGCTCGTTGCTACTTCTTCTTCCTTGCTTCCGTTCTTCTCTGCTTCTGTTCTTTCTGTTCTTCCCTGCGGCATGATACTGTTTCGTCTTCTTCTTCTTTTGGCAGCCAACCCCTGTCTGGCACTCTCGAATCTCGATCGTAAAATTTTTATTTCCCAATCTCGATCGACAACCAATAGAAATAGAAACCGATTTGATTTGAGCTTCTGGAACTTCCCCCTGCTTCTTCTTCAGGTAGCCACCTCCCTTCTTCCTCTTCTTCCGGACAGCTACCTCCCTTCTTCTTCTTCTGGGCTTCCTGCTTCTTCTTTCTTCTTCTTTCCTGCTTCTTCTTTGTCGTACTTCATTTCTTCTTCTATTTCTTCTTCTGTCAATGATACTGCCGATCTTCTTCTGTCGATGATACTGTTGATCGTTGTTTATTCTTTTGTCGATGCTGTTGTTTTGATTTTTTTTTTCTGCCGGTGCTACATTTTGGTTTTTCTCTTTCATTAATTCAGATGATAAAATTCTTTGCGTAGTGGGGTTCCTATAATTTCAGAAATTACACTGAAATTGAATTTGTTTGTCTTTTATTAAAATTCTTTGTGTGGTGGGGTTCTGGAATTTCAAAAATTGCAATAAAATCAAATTTGTTTATGTCGTTTATTAACTGTAGTAAGCTTTTTCTGTTTGTTATTTCTTCTTCTATCGTTCTTTTGTTTATACAAGTTAACTACATTATTAACTTGTTATTTAAAATCTTCATTAATAATATTATTATCTTGCATGTTAGTAGTGTATGTATAAATTTTATGCCACTTCAATTTGTGATTTGTTTGTGTTTGTTTTTTATTTATTAATTATCCTTTTTTTTTCAGCAGAATGGAAGGAATTCAATGCTTGAGAAGAATTTTGGGGCCTTGGAAGATACTTTAATATATTAAGCTTTAGACTTTTAATTAGACTCAACTTTGTTAATATTTGGTAGTTGAAACTTATAATAAATTTATTTTTAATGTTGTGGTATGTAACTTACTTATAAATTGTATGTGGGTTGTAATAATTTTATTTTTATTTATTTTTTATGTTTTAATTACTAAGAAAACTGAAAAGTAACCCGATAACCTAACCCAAACTGAACCGAACCGAACTGTTTGGGTTGGTTTGGGTTTTGATATAGATTGGTTTGGGTTGGGTTTTATATTTGCTAACTCAAACTATTTGGGTTAGGTTGTGGGTTTGCCCCTAACCCGAACCGACCCAACCCACGAACACCCGTAGTCCAAAGCAATGCTTTCTCGAACCATGAAGTGACATTTCTCCCAGTTGAGAACCAAAATCTTTTCCTCACAATGTGAAAGGACTTTTTCCAGATTCAGCAAGCATCCATTAAATGTTGCACCAAACACAGAAAAATCATCAATAAACACTTTCATGATGTCTTCAATCATATCTGCAAAAATTGCCATCATACATCTCTGAAAGGTGGCTGACGCATTACACAAACCAAACAACATCCTCCGAAATGCATAAGTCCCATATGGGCAAGTGAAGATTGTCTTCTCTTGATCATCTGGTGCAATGACTATCTAATTGTACCCAGAGTACCCATCTAAGAAACAATAAAAGTCATATCCAGCAATCGTATCTAGCATTTGATCCCCAAAGGGTAAAGGGAAATGACCCTTCCGGGTGGTTTTGTTAAGCTTTCTATAATCAATGCACATACGCCATCCTGTAGTTGTCCTTGAAGCAATTGTATCTCCTTTCTCATTTGTGACCACCATGATTTCTTCTTTCTTAGGCACAACATGGATGGGGCTAACCCACGGTAAATATCAGATGGTATAAATAATGCCTGCATTCAACCATTTCATTACTTCTTTCTTCACTCCATCCTTCATGATCGGGTTAAGTCTTTGTTGGTGCTTCATTGTAGGTTTATGTGAATCTTCCATTAAAATCTTTTGCATGCAAATAGCTGGACTTATACCTTTTATTGTAATACCTCAGAACTTTGTGAGTGCACTACGTCGCGATTAAACATAAAGTAAAATATTAATTATAAAAAAATGAGAATTTAATATAAAATAAAAATAAATAAGAATGAAAGAAATTTTATTT
The DNA here is from genome assembly GCA_030144865.1 of Tinospora cordifolia. Taxonomy (NCBI): domain Eukaryota; kingdom Viridiplantae; phylum Streptophyta; class Magnoliopsida; order Ranunculales; family Menispermaceae; genus Tinospora; species Tinospora cordifolia. Next base: position 6,524 of record JAJIYU010019534.1, on the reverse strand, counting down.
TTTATGAAAGAAAAATAAATAATAATAAAATAAAAGATTTGTTGATAAAAATACTGAAAAATTTTTAAAAAATTAATATTGATTGATTTAAGTTGTTATCTTAGTGAAATTAATTGTACTATTGAAATTGATATTAGAATGAAAATTAAAATTGATCAAAAAATAAAAAAATATATATAATAATAAAGAAATGAAATATTAATTGATAGAAATATTAGAAGATAAAAATCAAAAATTGATTTGAGAAATCAAATTAAATGTTGATGGATCGAAATGTGCAGTTATCAAATCATTAAAAAAAATTCAAGATTTACTTGAGTAGCAAAAGTTAATATTATTTAAAAAAAATCAAAATAAAAAAATCCAAAGAAAAGAAAAATCTGGAAATTTGGTAGAAAAAATTCGTGAAAATTCTGGAACCGAAAAAGAAAGAAGAACAAAATGATGCTCCAATTTGACGAAAAAAGTCCTGAAAATTTCACGAACAGGGAAGAATAATTTGGAAATGAAGGAGAAGAGGATGGAGATCTTATCTTAAATTTGGGGCTTTGTTGGTTTGAAGAGGATGATCAAAGAAAAGAGAAAAGAAGGAACAATGAAGATCAAAAACAAAAATTTGTGCATCGATTGGCTGGTTTCGACGATGAAGACAGGGGATTTGGTTCGTCTGTTGGTGACGAATGAAGAAGGAGAGAAAATCAGTGCTGTTGTGTTTGATTGTGCAACAAAAAAGAAGTTGCTGTGTGAGGAACGAAAGAGAAGAGTAGTAGATGCCCTAGCTGGTGGGGCGATTTGGCATTTTAGGGTAGCTGGTGCATTTCGTTTGATGAAGAAGATGCCAGTTGTAGCAATTGGGATGTGAAGAAATTCTGGTTTGTGATTTGGAAAGGAATCTAAAAATTTTGATCCAAGATTTTGACGTTGTTCAAGAGGAGATAAGAGCAACGACTGATTGGGTTTTTTTTTTGAATTCCCTCTTCTGGTTTGTGATTGCAAAACATAACAAGGAATACCTAACTCCAACGGTTTATGTTCAGCACAGATTAGAAAGAGGAAACAGTTGAAATTTTCCTCATTTTTTGGTTTGCCTGTCGTTGAAACAGAGGAGATGATGAACTGAACGTGTGGTGCGATTTCAGAGTTGAGCAAAACCAATTTTAGTTGGGATGTGATGAATCAAAACAGAGGGGATTATGTTCTAATTTCGGGTTGAATTTTCTGGTTTGTGTGGTAATTGTATGTTTTTCTAAGTTGAATAAATGAAGAACGAAGAAGGGAATTAGCTAAAATTGTGAAATTGGACTTGTTGGATATTGATTTGAGTTGTTGGGTGTGGATTGAGATTTTTGGAATGTTTTTGATGTTTATTGAACGTGCTTGATCTGGCTGGACGACATATTGGACATGGAATTGAACTGTTGAACCATGAGGAAGAAAGGGAGCGCTGGATACGTTCTGTTGCGTGCACGAAGAAGGACACTGTAGATTCAGAATTTTTGCACGTTACTGTTGTGGGTACGCGAAGAAGAAACAGTAGCAGCCACGGTTGCTCACGTGACGAAGACGACGAACGAGGTCTAGTTGCAAATACGAATTCAAAAGGTATATTTTTGGAGCTTTAAATTTTTGATAATTTGAAATGAATTATATTTCCTTGATTTGAGGCGCAAAATGAAAATTAAAAATTTGAATTCTTAGTAGTTGAATATAGGATGATGAAGATTTACTCAATATTTTGATATAAACATTATGTTGATGCTTGTAGATTTTTGAATGAAATAGGATATTGGACTTTGCAGCTTCAGAGATTCGGAATTAAATTTTATTGGAAGTAGATTGCGAAGATAAAATGTTAGAATTGTTGTATTTAAGTAGAAATTAAAAAGTTAAGAAAAGTATTAAGATAAGAGATTAAAATTTTATTAGGAACTAGATGCAAATAGAAAATATTTAAAATCTTTTTATTTAAATAGAAACTAATTAAATCGATTACGAATAATTAGTTTAGAATATTTATTTAATAATTTAAATTAAATAAATTTAAATTTAGACTATTTATTAAATATTGATCATGAGAATTAATTGATTTAATAAAATTAAATTAATTAATCTGTTAAATTAGAATTGAAAAGAAAAATAACTTTCCAACACATTAATAATTTTATTTAACATTAGAAGTTACACATTTAATAATCCAATTAGTTGAAAATATGAAAAATAAACCTTTTGGAGTTTAAAATCTTTTATAAGAAAATAACATTTAGACTTTGAAACTAAATGTGTAAAATTTAGAAGTCTGATTTTGTTCGTAACTAAATTAATTATGATATTAATAAATTATTTAAATTGCGAAGACTCAGTTATTAGAAATCTAATTTTATGAAAAAGCTTGCGCATAAATTACTAAGGTTTTAATTTCAAATTAACAAAATTTAGAGGACTTAGAAGTTATTTTAATTAAAATGTATAAAATTCTAGAATTTAGGAATAAACTAAAAATAAATGGAAGCTAATATCTAGACTTCTTAATTAGTTTAGAAATTTTTAAACTTAAGAATATTTTGAATAAGATTTAATATGAATTAGGAACTTAGAAATTTTTATTGATTATTGAATTTTAGATTCTTACGAATAGCTCGAAGAAAAGCAAGGGAGCCCGGAAGATCTGCGAAATCAAGTGGGCGTGATTTCCTTGCTCTTACGTATTATATAGATTTAAGATTCAAAACATTTATGTGATAGTTTTAGATTAATTAGAGTTTCATTTGAAAATTTATTGAACATGTTTAATATGCTTGGATGAATGATGCTTGAATAATAGTGTAGTTAATGACCAACAAATTCATTTCATGCTAGATTAATTCATGATATGCATAAATAGAAAACATGCATTAGATAGTATTATTCATTCATTTGAATATCATATAAATTGCATTGTCAAAACATTGATTATTTAATTGAACTGCTATTAAATTTCATACATAAATTCTATTGATTCCTTATTATGTTGTGTGATGCTTTTGTGTGATTGAATTTGTTTGTAAAACTAAAATAATTGAACTGCTATTAACTCGCACCACGTACCGGTGCGATTGACGAGCCTGAAGCAGATCGAGGTGGTATCTCTTTTATGCTACTGCTTGAGATCGCTAAGCTACAAGGCAGATCGTAGGTATTTTCAACCTGGAGCTGCCTGCGACAGCTCAAAGTCTTTGGGAGATGGTATGAGCTGCAGTAAGTACACTCTCTTAGGCAGTGATACTGATGAGTTGACTGATTTTAGATGGTACTCGAAACTTTCTATGATTAGATGAGATCACGGGGAATACCAAGGGGCATCTCAACCCTCTTCTGGTCTCAGACTTCAACCAAAATCAAATGGATGTTTGAAACGCCTAATGCTTGAAAGTGTATGTAATGTTTTGGATTGGGTCTAAATAATGCGTGTGATGTGTAGGAATGATCCACTGTGCTTTCGAGCTCATTCCCATTTTATTTTTCAGGTACACATGGCAGTAGAGTACTGTAACCTACGTCCGAAGACTCGCACTTTAATTGGACACTTCATTGGGGAGGTCGCTCGAGATAGGAGGCTTTGGAGGCCATGTTTTGTTTATTGCTAATGAATTCTTTTATTGCATTTACCTTGGTTTTGAACTCTGGTTGATTATATCTTTGAATGACTTTTTTTGTTTAACAATTATTATTTTAATAAAATTTTTTTTGAAATGATTTCGTTGCATAGTTTATAATTATGATTTCCGATTCTTAATTATTTTGTATAATTGCACAAATCCGGTGGAGATAATGAAAAATTATTTGGATCTTTGGTTTTTGTTGAGAATGTATTTTTCATATTTATTTAGAAACATCTGGCTGAAACTTGAAATTGAAGAAAAAGATTTTGAAAGAACGAAAATTTTAAGTAGCATTTCGATTCTTAATGGACGACGACCCATAACACGCGTCAGGAGGTTTGGTTGAAAATCGGGGTGTTACATTTATATCTTCAATTGTCCATCCTATAGTAGCCTTGTGATCATTCAACACTTGTAACAACTTCTCTTCTTGGGCAGGGGTTAATGAAGAGGAGATGATAATTGGAAGGGAACATGCTTCATCCAAATAAGCATAATTCAGATGTTCAGGAAACAGTTTCAGATCAATGGCCTTAGAGACTTCTTGAACATTGTCCGATGATGATCTTCAGATAATGGCGCTCCTAAACTATTAATCTCTGGTGGGCATGCTTCTAAAGCTAACACAATCAGCTTCTAATCTTTAGACATAGGTTGGGGAAAAGAAATTGAATGGGAAATACATCCCACCAAATCATCTTGGAAGCTCAATTCATCTACAACCTCAACAATGCAAGAATTGATGACTTCTACCCTTTTGCATTCTTGCATGTCACTGGGATAGTTCATTGCCTTATAGAGATTGAAAACAACTTTTTCTTCATTCACTCTCAAGGTTAACTCTCCCTTATGTACATCTATTCGTGCATGACCTGTAGCTAAGAATGGTCTTCCAAGGATAAGTGGTATCTCACAATCTTCTTCCATGTCCAAAACCATAAAATCAGCTGGAAATATGAATTTATCCACCTTTACTAAAACATCTTCAATAATACCCTTTGGATATATTAAAGATCTGTCTGCTAAGCCGTTGGCTTGATTTCTGACATTCCCAACCTCTTGCACACTGATAAAGGCATGAAATTTATGCTAGTGCCTAGATCACAAAGTGCCTTCTCAAAGATTTTAGATCCTATGTTGTATGGTATAGTAAAACTGTCCGGATCTTTCAATTTATAGGGAAGTTTCTTTTGGAAGATGACACTACATTCTTCAGTGAGCTTCACAGTTTCAAAGTCTTCTAATTTCTTCTTTTTAGACATAATCTCCTTCATAAACTTTGCATAGTTGGGCATTTGCTATAGAGCTTCTTCACAGGAGATGTTGATATGAATCTTCTTGAACATTTTTAGAAATTTGGCAAATTGTTCATCCAACTTCTTCTTTTGGAACGTGTAATAATCCCATATTGACTGGACCTTAGAGTTGAGACTAAGCTATGAGTGCATATGCGGGTGTTCACTAGTGACGAGGCCTTTTGGGTGTGAGCTGGGCTCACATACCAGGAACAAAACCCCCACGCTGGGCGTGTCTAACGGGGGACAATATCGTCACAGTGGGGCCTGAGGTGTTACAAGTGGTATCAGAGCCGCCTCTGAGTGTAAAGAGTGTGCATCTCGAGGACGAGATGGCCTCCAAGGGGAGTGGATTGTAATAATCCCACATCGGTTTGACCTTAGAGTTGAGACTGGCTTATGAATGCATATGCGGGTGTTCACTAGTGACAAGGCCTTTTGGATGTGAGTTGGGCTCATATACTAGGAACAAAACCCCCACGCTAGGCGTGTCTAATGGGATTGTCACAGTGGGGCCCGGGGTGTTACAGAACCTTAGAGGGAATGGCATGGTGGAGGCTCGAAAACCTTACCATCTTGAATAACACTCCCCTTTGTTTTCTCTTGTGATTTAGGAGGTTCTTCATGTTGTACAGCTGGTTGCCTTGAAACATTCTTATCATAACTAACAACATCTTCAGCTTCAATGGATGGTGTAGTGTTAGTTACATAGCAAACTAACATTAGAATAGGTAAAATGATGCATTTTATAGGAAATAAGAGAAAATAGAAGTAAAGAATTGCATAATTAGCAATAATTGCATGTAGTTAGGGATTTACATTGTTTAATGATTTTTAAGCCGTATTTTCTATAGTTTTGATATTCTTCTATAAGAAAATGATGTCTGGGAAAGGAATTGCATGTATTACAGGATATAGGTTGAAGCACATAGAAGAATGCATAAGAAGGAGGCAAATAGGAGATGGAATCAAGAGCAAATACCAATAGACCGCGGTCCAAGAACTAAAGACCGCAGTAACCATAGAAGAACAAAACCAACACATATTGCACTGGTGACCGTGGTCCATAAACTGGAGACCGCGGTCACCAGAATGTCGTTTGCACAGAAACTCTATAGACCGCGGTGGACAGAATGCAAGAATTCCTAGGTTTTTGACATCAAAATCATGGACTGCGGTCACTCGATTGTCTAACGAGATTTTCGTATTTTTTAGGTTTTTTAGTGTGGGACTATAAATTAAAAAGGGTAATTAGAGTCCAAGGGATGGAAGATCTGTCGGGACCCCTTCCTTAGGGAGAAGGACGAACCGACCGACACAGTATTCTAGCAAACCCATTCCCAAACTGAACTTGTCAAAAACACTGTTAAGCCTCTTCACATCACCATATATAACACTATCAGAGTAATCCTAATAAATGCGGAAACAACTAGAACAAATAAGTACAGTGAAATTTTTTATTTTTTTTTTATATTTTTTTTACAAAAGTTAATTATATATACACTGTCCTAAATGTAGCAGTAGCGGAATGCCTAAGTCAAAACGTCTACAATATTTTTCTCACTTCCTATACATTATACTAACTCTCAAA
>JAJIYU010019533.1:0-10748 GCA_030144865.1 Tinospora cordifolia | reverse complement strand
TATATATTTGATCTTAATTTAAAAGATTAATTACTTTATTTTTTTATTAAATCGCTTAAATTAATCCTCATGTTAATCATTTAATAAATAATCTAAACATAAATTTATTTAATTTGAATTATTAAATAAATATTCTAAACTAATTTTAATAATTGATTTATGTAGTTTCAATTGGAATAAGACATTTTTATTATTTTCCATTTGAATCTTATTTTTAATTACAATTTAATTTCTAATATTCGGAACTTCGAATTTTTGAAACTTTGATATTTATAATCTACGCACCTACTAAACTTCACAAGCACCAAAAATAATATTTCTACTAAAAGATTTAACAAAGTCTTTAAATTTCTAAATTTCATCATTTTTTTTTCTAGCATCTAAATCATTTAGAAATAAATCTTTATATTATCAAAAATTTGAAATTTAAATTTTTACCTCGCGTTGTCTTCTTCGCGCAAACAGTACCAGCAACACCCAAAACTAGCAGCGAGCGCATCTCCTTCATCCTTTGCTCTTCAACAGTAGCAACACAAGCACACACAGCAGATGCACCTCATTTCCTACACCCAAATCACACCAAAAATATCTTCTTCCATGATCTGTAGTTCACCTTTTCCATAAAAAACACACCCATCAGCCACCCATTACTATTTCCTCTCTTTGTGATTCATGGCAGCCCATCAGAGAAATCGAAATCAAACCCAACCCATTTAATTTCCAGCAACATCAACACATCCAAGATCACATTCCTCATCTCCTTCACAATCAAGCACCAAAAAGCTCAAATTCAAAAATCAGAAAAAAATTTTTTCCACTTCTTTGTTCCTCGTTCCTCTCGTTCTTTACGGTCCAAACACAATCAAGAACTCCAAATTTGAGAACCAAATCACGTTCATCTCACGCTTGTTCTTTCCGATCATGAACCCGTTGCACATACTCCTCCTTTTCTCTTCTTGTTCATCAAACAAATACCACGGCTAGCATAAAGGAAAATCAGTTAGTAATGGCATCTTCTTCTTCTGTTTCAACACCCTCAAAAGTCAGGAATTAAACTAGAAAGTGAAACAAAATCCAGCTGTTGCTTCTTCTTTCCCTCGTTCAATGGTTAAGGCCCTAGCCACCATCATCAAGCCCCTAATTCATTTCTTCTCGTTCTTCTTATTCGCACATCCAAACCCAAACGCACAACACAAACCGAGAACCCCAAAACCAAATTTCGTTCTTCCGTTCAAGCGTCACGTATCTCACTCACCAGTTGCAAATCTCAACTGAAATCCAAAAATCAATGCCCTAATCAGCCCTCGTCCCTGTTATTGCTATGTTATGCTTCCTCCTCATTTCAGCTCAACCAAATCTGAAAATTTCCCTCTTTTCGTTTGTTCTTTGATCTTCACAAGTAACCCAACTCAAAGCCCCAAATCTGAAAACGAAATCGAGCCCTAAGTTTTGTTTCATCTTTGTTCTTCATCCATCCTCTTTGTCCAAAAACAGAGCACGCCCCTATCCACCAAAAACCTAACTCACGAACTTTGTGAATTTCTTCTTCTGCCCATCTTTAAATCCACAGCCAGCCTAGTATTAGTTTTGTTTTCTGTTCATGCATCAGTTGTGATGCTTCTGTCTTCTTCGTTCCTTCTAGTTTCTTCTTCATTCTACTTAGGGCATCTGCAATGCCTGAGCTGGCGCTCATGCAGAGCCACCTATAAAAAAAAAAATTAAAAAAAAAAAAACAAACAAATGGGCATTGAGCGCTCGAAACTGTCCGAGCGCTCAATGCCCAGGGGAGTTGGTGGCGCTGACGTGGCGCTCCATTGAGCGCCACCAACTCCCTATTGCAGATGCCCTTAGTTCCAGAATTTCGGTTTCTTTTTTTTTTTCTTTTTTCTTTTTTTTTTTGCCCTAAAATAGAGCATGCATTGTTCGTTATTTGTTTGTTTGGTTTTTTTTTTTTTCTTTTTGCTCAAAACTCTAAATTTTCAAATTTTTTTCTTCACTCTCTCACAAAAAAAAAGAGCATTATATTCATATATATATATATATATAGTCATTTAACTTTGGTCCTAAAATAAAAGAAAAAAAAAGTTTTCAAAATTTTTTTTTTTCCTCAATCACTCATTGTTAAATTTTTATTTCTCCAACAAATATTAAATTTCAATCCACCCATGTTTAATGGCATCCCTTAAATCAATATCAATTTTTTCTCAAAATTAGAGTATCATTGTCAATTTTTTTCCTCAAATAAGCCTTATATATTTTTATTTATTTTATTATGAGTTTTATTTATTTATTTATTTCCTTTTTCACGAAGCGATGTGCACGCACTCATTACTCGCGCCATCTCACTGGTGCAAGTATCGCGTGTTTTTATTTATTTATTTTATTTTATTTTTTTCGATCAATCGATATTGAATTTTCCTTTTCAAATGAATCTTAGATTTTTATTTATTATTTTTATTATTTATTACTTTTTTTCAATTATTTATATTTTGCGAAGTTCATATTATTATTATTATTGTTATTTTATTTTAAATTCTCATTTTCTTACGAAATAATATTTTATTTTATTCTATGTTCACTCGCGACGTACCGCGCTCGCAAAATTCTGGGGTGTTACAGTTTCATGATTTACTTGAGTACAATACGTTTGGAGCAACACCTCCATGGATCTTCTTCTTAGTGAAGCTTATTCTTCACAGATCTAAGTTCACAAACTAGTAGAGAAGGGTTTAAATGAATAAAAATCAATCTAAAATGGTAGGGAAGGTGTGACGACCCATTTTTTGGCATCGGATTGACAGATCCGACATATGTGTATTCTATATATTTTTTGGAATTTTAATGAAAATATATAAAATTTTTCTTAATTTTTTCTAATTTTAAATTATTTATTGAAGAAAATAATAATAATGTGAGAAAATGTAGTTTTGAGGAGAAAACACATGAGACTATAAGAGAAATGTGTTTTCTTAAAAGAAATGTTTTTTAGGATTGATTTTTGAATTTTTAGAATAATTATGAAATTTTTAGAAGAATAAATGAAATTTTGGAAGAAAAATATGATTTTAGAGAAATTATTCAATTTTTGAAAAAAATAATTGAATAAATGATGAAATGATGTATAATTGAAACATTTTAGGTGAGAAATGATGAATTAATAATTTTTAATAATTTTAGAAAGAAATGGTGAAATTAGACATGTATATGTATATGTACGGGAGAGTGGAAAATAAAACACAAAAAAGAAAAAAAAAACAACATAATTTCGGCGCACGAGCCGTCCAGCCCGTGCGGGCCACTAGATGAGCACGGGCTTTGGCTCGCGCGAACCGTCCCAGGCGCATGGGTCGGCCTGTCGGCGTAGCCGGCCCATGCGCCTAGCAAGCCTTCCCCCCATTGATTTTTTGTCCTCTTATGCGAGCTTTTGACAAATTTCAGCAATTTTTGGACGGATTTTTGCAATTTTCTGGGTTTTTCTAACATAAAACCATGGCTGCTCATGGTATTTGGACCCATGGTTTTTCCATCAAGCTCAACCTCAAGTGTAGCCATTGGACATTGCCAACTGGGCAGCCAACATGTGAGTTTGGAAGCCACCTAGATGGCTACATATCACCCCCATCTTGCCATGCAAGCACCCTCCATGCAACAAAACCCCTTCTTTGGGCACAAGTCCAAAAAATTCCAGCATCTGTAGCCTTCTTCACAAGCTCAAATCTCCCTCGTTTCTTAGCCAAATCTTCGAATCTTAGCTTGTTTTGAAGCTCATATAACCATCTACAAAGTCCCACAACCAGTTCGCTGAATCTTAGAGCCATCTGAAGCTGAAACCACTGAGAAAAGGGGTTGTTCACATTGATCAAACCTAAAAAACTAGAAAGGTCTGTGTTGAAGCCACCTTTGGAGCTTCGGATCCTAGGTCGTTTCAAACCTATTTTGGAGGTGAGATAGTCCATCTTCTTCATTTTCATGTGTACTCTAATCTCCAATTCTTAGAAAATGAAAATTGAGGTTTTACATATGATTTCCTAGCCATTGAAGTTGGTATCTACTCATTGTTGCAGCTATGTAACAGAAACAATGTTGGAGCAACTATAGGAAGGCTCACACCTGAACCATTCCAGGCTCGTCCTTGAGGTAAAACCCATAATTCTACCCTTTATCATGTGTATTCAAGTGTCCAAGTGATGGAAATAAAAAACTGGAACATTTAATATGTTTTATAAGCCACTGTTGTTAACTATTAGACTCACTGTTACTATAGTGCCGACAGAAACCAGTCTGAGACCAGATTTGGAGCTATATTTGGAACACCTAAAAGCACCTATTCAGACTGAAATTGAAGGCGTTTTAGACCTCATAGTAGAGGTTACAGAAAGGTATAAAGATTTGACCTTGAGCCTTTGTGAATATAATTTGCTACATTTACAAATATACCACGCTTGTTAGAGTGCTAGGACTTAGAATAATTTCTCGTGTTCTTTTAGAATGTAACAGAGAAATTGATGGAATGATAGGTATGATTTTAGTATTATATATTACTGATTCGAAGTATTCTTGATTAATGAATATTTTATGACCTACATACTGCAATTAGACACAAGAAATGACCCATGGAATTGTGGTTTAATGGGGGAATGAATGCTAGAAAGATAGTAGAAGTTATGAACATAAAATTCTTGTAATCTAGCTAAAAATTATGAGATAAAATTAACTAAGCAAACCGTGGTAGATTGAGCTGAAATTTGGTGAATAGATCCCTAAATATGTCTAGAAGTTGCCTACCAAATTTTAGAGCATTCTGATATGGATAAGTAGGCCAAATTAAGTAAACAGTCACTGTCTATCACATTAGACCTGAGAACACACAAACCCTGATATTTCGATTAAAAACACTATCAAATGGAGTCCAAAAATTGTGATTCAAAATTATGGGGAAGAGTTCGGAAGTCTAGAACAGATCTACAAGAATTGGCGCAAATCCAATATACGGATTACCCACAAAAAAATCGGAAAAATGGTTGCGCAGATAGGGCCACAAACTAAAGTTGAGCCTAAGTGATGGGAAATGGGAATTTCGACCCAGTTTGGCCCAATTGACTCAATGAGGACCAGAATTTACCATTTGGGACTCGGTTGACCAGCTAGGTCAGCAAGTGATAGGTTTGACTAGGGTTGACCAAGATTGACCAAGGTCGACCAAATTGACTTAGCAACTTAAGGTAAGTTGAACTAGCATAAGTAGACCCTCTGTGATCGGGTCAATCTATTGATTGACAAATGACGTAGAGTTAGAGTTGAGCCAAGTCTCATGCCAATATTACGAAGTTACATCGATTTTGCAGGACCAAGTACTAGCGGGACGCGACTGGTCGCGAGAGGAGCGTCGGGAGCGGAGCATCCCTGTGAGTAGTGTTTTCTAACTTATTTCTTAAAGCTTGTTATTCAGTGCATTTATAAAAATGTTATTACATATTGTGATGAATCTGCATCTTTTAAATGAGTTTTAAATAAAAAGTGCACCGAGTCTCGAGGTCCGAGGGTACAGGGTTAGGGCGAGTTGTGTCGGTCTCTCATATGACCCCGATAGTGACCACCTAGCACAGAGTACCCGTTGAGAGGGTTCTGTGGGCCTACGAGATGGCAACAACAAAAAGTCTTAATCGGGCCGTCACAATATGGCAATGACAATAAGTCCTGATTGGGTCATTACGATTGACGGCAATGGCAATAAGTCCTAATCGAGTCGGCACGATATGCCTAACTGTCTGCAACCCGCTCGAGTAAATTTTTAGTCGCCTTGGAGGTTACTGGGAGCCTCAGCGAATGTTTTCACCATTTAACTATTTTCAAAAGAAGGTGCACGACTGCATGATAGATTTAAATTGTATTCACTATTGCATTCATTCGCATAATGCTATTGTTAATGCATTCATGACATGTATTTTATTTGTGGAATACTTGTTTTAAGTTATGAATTAGACTGCGTTGCTCACTGAGCCAATGTGGACAATTAGGTTCACTACTCTAACTTTTCAAGTCCTTCAATTGTAGATAAGGGCAAGAGAGTGTTCATCGCCTAGAGCTGCACTCTCTCGTTTGTTTTGGTAGGTTTTCTTCGCACTTTTCTTGTTTGAGGGTTAGAAACTATGTATAGGGGTGAGGAAAGCTTGTATATAATGGATTAGTCACTCCCATTGCTACAAATGTTTTAATGACCCATTGTGATAAATATTAAGTTTTATTAGTGTTCTTTGTGTTAAATTTCTTCTGCATTCCCTATGATTACTCTGATAGTGTGTGGTTTAATGTTGAAAGATGAGGCTTAATAATGTCTTGGCAAGGTCGACTTGCAGGCGGGATTGTCGGGACACTGTGCCAATCGGTTCGTCTTTCACCCTAAGGAAGGGATCCCGACAAAAGGGAAAAAAATTCAATTATTGGCAGCAAGTATTGGTGCTTGGGAGTAGGTGTGTGAATGTAGGGCAAAAATGATAGTTAGGGTTTGTCGGCGCACTGTTCATACATATATAACTCACGTATTACCGCAATAACTCGAAGGATTACAGCGGTAACTAAAACCCTAGTTTTTCTACGTTTTAGTCAGATTACCGCGGTAATCTCATGAATGACCACGATAATTAGAACGTTGTGATTTTGATTTTTTTTCTAGGTTTCAGTCGAATTACCGCGATAATTTTATGAATAACCGCGGTAACTAGTAGCCGTTACCATGCGGAATTTTGTGCTTCGCTCTGGTTTGCTGATTCTTTTGTACATTGATTAAACATATCTTAAACACGTTTAAATGAGTTTTTCAATGTCTATTGTGCTTAAATTATTTTTATTTAAATTTACCAAAATTTTAATAAATTTTTTGGGGTATTACAACCTACCCCCCTTAAAAGAATTTCGTCCTCAAAATTTAAAAGAGTGAATTACCTGTATGATGTTGTTATATCAGACATTTCTGGTGAAGAGATTTGGATACTTTGTCTGCATCTCGCTTTCTAACTCCTAGGTCGCCTATTCTAGATCATGATGCCTCCATAGTACCTTGACCAAAAGAATGTCCTTGGTCCTGAGACTTTACACCTTATGATCCAATATCTTGATTGTTGATTCTTTGTAAGTCTCATCGTCCTTGATATCAACCTCCTCCCAATGTATGATGTGAGAGGGATCGGGTTTGTGGCATCGACACATGGAATACGTTATGGATCGAAGATATTCTATTAGGCAATTCCAGTTCAAAGGCACATTCACCAACCCGTCTGAGTATCTCGAACAAACTAATGAATATAGGTGATAGTTTTCCCTTGATCTCAAAATGCTTGATACCTTTCTAAGGGTTGATCCTCAGGAAAAATTTATCACCTAGTTTGAATTCTAAAGGTCTTCGTCTCTTATTAGCATAGATTTTCTGCCTACTCTGAGCTGTAGTTAACCTCTTTTGGATTTGTTTTACTTGTTTATTTATCTCTTGCACTAGATCAGGCCCTGTGAGTACATGGTCCTCAAAGTCTGCCCAACATGATGGGGATCGACAAGGTCGACCTTAGAGTGCTTCGTATGCTCGCCTGATAATTGTTATTATAAGCGAACTCTACCAAGTGTAAGTACTTGCTCCAATTACCCTTGAAGTTAAGGATACATGCTCTTAACATATCTTCTAGTGTCTGTATAACCCTCTCAGACTGCCATTTGTCTGAGGATGAAACATAGTATTCATGTGAGTCTACTGCCTAGTTCCTATTGTAGGCTCTGCCATAACTGAGATGTAAATCTAGAATCTCTGTCTGACACGATGGTCTTAGGTATACCATGTAGCCTTACTGTCTCTTTGACGTATAGTTCTCCAAGCTTTCCTACTGAATCTGTAGATCAGATGGGTAGGAAGTGAGCTACTTTTGTCAAACAATCTACAATTATCCATACAGTGTCTTTTCCTTTCTGATTCCTAGGTAAGCCACTGATGAAATCCATTGTAATATTGTCCCCCTTCCACTCTGGAACTGGAAGATCTTGTAACAACCCTAAGGGTTTTCTATGTTCTGCTTTCATCTGCTGACATGTCAAACACTTAGAGACATACTTAACAATGTCCCTCTTCATGCCTCTCCACCAATACACTCTCCTGATATTTTGGTACATCTTATCTCCTCCTAGATGTATAGTGTACTTGGTCTGGTGAGCCTCATCCAAGATGGTACCATCTGCATCAATTTTGAAGTCTGAGGGCTTCCCTAGCTTTACACCCTCAATCAGATCATTAATCCATTTATCCCCATTTTGCTCATCTTTTGTCTGATGTAAGAGATTTGATTGGCAGTCATCGCACATAGATAAACTTGGTCCATGTCTGAAATTATACCCAAATTATAGTCACTGATCAACTGATACATTTGACCCTTTTCTTCATCTCTCCTATTAAATTTTACGCTAAGTACATCAACCACCACATTAGCCTTCCTTGGATGATAGTGCAGTTGAAGATCATAATCTTTTAGGAGTTTTATCCACCTCCGCTATCGAAGGTTCAATTCGTTCTAGGTATAAATATACTTCAGGCTCTTATGATCAGAGAATAAATCAAAACTCTCCCCATATAGATAATGTCTCCAAATCTTCAACGCAAAAACAATTGCCGCCAATTCTACATCATGTGTGAGGTAATTCTGTTCATAGATCTTCAACTGACGTGAAGTGTAAAC
Source organism: Tinospora cordifolia (assembly GCA_030144865.1). Taxonomy (NCBI): domain Eukaryota; kingdom Viridiplantae; phylum Streptophyta; class Magnoliopsida; order Ranunculales; family Menispermaceae; genus Tinospora; species Tinospora cordifolia. The sequence continues at coordinate 2,034 of JAJIYU010019533.1, read as the reverse complement.
TATTACCTTCCCATCTTGCATCAATACAATGCCCAATCTATTTTGTGAAGCATCAGTATATATGACATACTTCACCCGTGAGTAGGTGTAACTAAGATAGGTGTTGAAGTTAACCTCTTCTTCAATTCTTGGAATGATTTTTCGCACTTATAATCCCAAACAAATTTCTCTTCCTTTTTTGTTAGCTTGGTCCTTAGTCCAGCCAACTTTGAAAAGTCTTGGATAAACCTGCGGTAATAACCAGTCAAACCTAAGAAGCTTCTAATTTCCATCATGGTCTTAGGCTGCCTCCAGTTGGATATCGCTTCTACTTTCTCTAGACTAGATCAACTCCCATTGGGCCTGGATAAGATCTTCGAGCTATTGATACACATTAGGCTCGACAGGTGGTGGTGGTATATGTCACAGTATAGGATCCTGCGGAAGAGTAGGATCTTGCGGTACTCGCTGTGTTCTACTACGTCTAGGTGGCATCTTAGTGTTCCACTACGTCTAGGTGGCATCTTAGTGTTCTACTACGTCTAGGTGGCATCTTAGTGTTCTACTATGTCTAGGTAGCATTTTAGTCTGCAATTCATATACAATCATTTGTCAATGTCAAACATTGTAAAAATACTACCCCTAAAGCCTATTTTACCACTACTGTACAATATATTTTCGAAAATAAGTTTTGAAAAATAAAACTTTTTGGACTCATATATTTTTGCTTAATTCCAACTTTAAAAAAATTTTGTGGGCTCTGATACCAACATCGTCGAGACCCCATTTTGAAACCTCATATAGGTGGCTCGATTGACACAATCGTCATACAAGTCTACGCCTCAGTCAAACTTTCTGACTACTGTTAAGCCTTATCATAAAAACATTTATAGTATTCAAAGTGCAATAATAACAAGTTAAGCGGAATAATGTAACAATTGCGAAAATCTTTAACATTAATTACATTACAAAGTACAGTTCAACTTTACTTTTTTTTTTCAAAACTTGTACATACTGATTTAAAATATCAAAATAATAAAACAACCTACGATGAATAGGCTGGAAAAGATCACACGTACAACACAACTTTTCCCTTGTCCACACCGGACTAACTTGAAATATTAAGAGTAGTGAAACAGATATCCACGTGAGCCTAGTGAGTAGAAACAGATATATCTACGTAAGTCTAGCATTCTACATGCAATGCAATAGACAACACTTCAAGCATTTAAATAAAATGCAACAATGAATAACACGTAAAATCACTTATATAGAAATGCAACAACCTAATATGCCATGAAGTATGCCATGTTTCAAGGGTCCAGTATCTTAACTTGGCACCCTTCTTTCATTTTAAGGATCCTTTGGTTATACTATCATTCCGGTCAGACATGACCATCATCCTGGCCATACTATGATATCAATTGTTGATCGTGGCCCAATGACCACACCATACTTTCTTATCTTGACAATCATGGCCCATCGACCAGGTGGTACGGTCGCCACCCACGAACCAGTAGAGTGTGCCATGCTCTAAATATATCCATGGAGTGTACTAACATACTATTCTTATCAGGATTATCACGGTTTAATGTCTGCACCTCAGAACCTCTCATCACTGGGCCAGGTCAGCACATTTGAAGACCCGTTGATCAGTCCTATCTTAGGGCTATCACGATCCAATGTCCGCACCTCAGAACCTCTCATCTTGAGGCCAAGTCGACACATCTGAAGATTTGTTGATCATCTACATCTCAGGACTATCATGATCCAATGTCCACACCTCAGAACTTCTCATCCTGAGGCCAGGTCAATACATCTAAAGATTTGTAGTCGTACTTCAAGCCTCCTCTCAATTAGAATGGCATATTGGCCAACGCTAGTGAGCCGATATTGTCCCACATTTTGACACCTCGCCCACACAAGGGCTTGACCAGGTAGTAGGGGTGGCAATTCGTGTCGGCGGGTCATAAACGGGTCAACCCGTTTATTAATCGTGTCATGATATGTCAACCCGAACACGACCCGTTTATTAATCGGGTCATAACATGTCAA
>JAJIYU010019532.1:0-10752 GCA_030144865.1 Tinospora cordifolia | reverse complement strand
TCTGATCATAATGCCCTGGTATTTATAAGAGAAAATTCACCTGATAGAAGGGAACAGTTGCACATTACACCCACAACGCGGGAAGCTTCCAGTTTCACCATATTATGTCGCGTCATACTATTACAACGGGAACCACAATTGAGCTTTTTTCTTTCTTCTTCTTTTTTTTTTTTTTTTTTTTTTTTTTAATGCCAATATATTATGTTACATGTATGATTGGAAAATCATAGTTATTCTAGAAAAATGTCTTAAGTAGGATAAGTGTAAACATTATTTTTTGATGCTAGCATGCAACTCATTTTTAGATAATATATTGTGCGTCATTCCTAATATCCAACAAAATTTGAAAGCAAGAGTAAAAACAATAAATTTGGGTTATATGAGGGGCAAGATTTTATTCAAAGATTTTAAAGAAATGCTAAAATAATTTAACATAATACCCAAAATATACTTATATGAGTATATGATGCTATACTACAGAGACCACAAAAAAACACTCCCAAAAAAAAAACATATTACCACTTTTCATACTCTATTTCAAAATGGTATAAATTTGAAATTTAATTTTTATTTTCTAAAAGATTTTTGAGAATTTTTTTTTAAGTGGTATTATTTACTACTCAACAATTGGTGCTCTAATGCAGACCCAACACTTGATTTTGTTAAAAAAAATATATATACTTTTAAAACACGGCACTATATATATATATATATATATATATTATAAAATAATTAATTTTAATAAGTAAATAATTTTAATTGTTTTAAATAATTAAAATTAATAAGTAATTTTAAATTTAATATTTAAATAAATAATTATAAGAATATAATTTTTATATAAATTTAAATAATTTTGTATATTTTTAATTTAAATGTGAATAATAGATATTTTGAAAAAAAAAATATGTGTTTTATAAATGAAATATTATAATTAGTGTATTTAATAGATTGATGCGAATTCAATACAGTCTAATAAACTTGAACCATTGTGAGAGATAATTTAATAAGTGAAAGTTTAATGAGTTGATATGAATAATATATTAAACCTTTGATGGGTTTAACCACTAGAGTTATCCCAAGGGTTGAGCGCCTAAGTGGAGCTTAATGAGCGTTGACTGTGTCAGACACCCATTGTTGGGTGTCTAACACATTATAACAACATCAAGCACCCCACAAAAAAAAATTTATGGGCTTCTAACACAATATAACACACACATATATATAATTTTAATAAAATAATAATTTTACTTATTTTAAATAAATAATTATAAATAATTATAATTTTATATATGAATTGAAATAGTTATATATTTTTTTAATTTAAATGTGAATAATAGGTATTTAAAAAAGATATTTTATAAATAAAATATTACAAGAAATTAGACTTTTAATTACAAATCTTTTACTTGTGATCCCTATTTTCATAAGTAAAAGTATGTTTTACTTACAACTTTTAAAGTTCATAAGTAATAGTCATTATTTAAAAACTGTTTTTAATTCCAATATAATAGTTGTAAATAAAAATACACATAGCGTGGGTAATAGTAAATGATCTTTAATTACAATACACATGTTATGAGAAAAAATAAAGGATGTTGTTAGTAATTTTAATGACTTTTTATTACAATACTTCTGCGTAAGGAAAACTATTAATATTATAGGTACATGTAATAACTTTTAGTTACAATTTTACCTTTGTAAGTAAAATTATAAATGTCGAAAGTAACTCATGACACACTTGTACACAATTTGCATTTTCAAAATTAATTTATTTAATTAGGAATCTCTTACTTGTGATCCCTGTTTTTGTAAATAAAACTATGTTTTGGTTACAACTTTTAAAATTTGCAAGTAATAGTCGTTATTAAAAATCACTTTTAATTACAATACAATAGTTATAAGTAAAAGTACACATAGCGTGGCTAATAGTAAATAATCTTTAATTACAAGGCACATGTTGTGAGAAAAAATAAAGAATGTTGTTAGTAATTTTAATAACTATTTATTACAGTATTTCTACATAAGGAAAACTATTAATATTGTAGGTATATGTAATAACTTTTAATTACAATTTTACCTTTGTAAGTAAAATTATAAATGTTGAAGGTAACACATAACATACTTGTTCTACACAATTTGCATTTTCAATTTTGTCGAATTATAATAATTTATTTATTTATTAACAATGAACATTATATTTCAAATTTAAAAAACTACTTATTATTTATTAGTTATAAAGTTAATGAGAATTAGTAAGAAAGTAATAGATTAGTAAAAAATTTTATACTTAATTTAGGGAAAAGAAAGCAATATTCTTTAAATTCTATTTCATTTTATTAAGGTTTTCTATTATAGGGCAAAAGAATTAGCAGGTTGAAAATAAAGTTCATCTTTAGTCTTTCATTAGTTTCTCATTTGTATCTCCTAATATTGTTGTTAATAGAGCTCCTCTTTACTTGTTTATCTATTGTATCTTCTCTTCAAACATAGGTACTATAATTAATCCATTTCTTTTTCATTTTTTTCCCACAAAATATATTGTTTCTTCTATGAATCTTTTCTTACTTCTACTAGGCTTCTTATAAAATAAATGAATAAATGAAAATTTTGATACAAAAAAATACAGAAAGTAGAGATTGATAAAACAAATTTCAAATTTGTTTGCACCTTAGTTCTTGTTTCTTCTTATTGAGCCTGAGATAAGAATTGTTAGAAAATAATGCTCTTAACTTTATTTCTCTCTTAATTGATTATACAATGAATGTAATAAGGGTGTATTTGTAGACACCACTTCTAATTGGTAAAGATTTCTAACCTTACTAAATTATTTCAATTTGAGATAAACTCAACTTACCTAGTTCAACTCTATCCAAACTTAATTCTAAATAATTTAGATTACAATTCTATCAAGAATGAATAATTTTGTAAGCTTTGGAAGAGCGCAATTTCTAACTCAAAATCAAGAGTTCAAAAATGATGTTTTAGATTGAGTTACCAATAAAGCTTGATTTTAATGCCAAATATGACTATTGCTTGACAATTTCAATTGTAAGGTTCACACTTACAAATATGATTTGTGGAACTAATTTGAAGCAAGGTATGATAAAGTCGATAGAGCTGAAACATAAAAGTGTAGGTATAAAGTGCCACAAATAGGCAATTTTTACTATTTAAAATAATAATAAATGTTATTTTAATAAAAATAATAAATTTGATTTCTGTTGATGATAATAGAGTTAGTTACCATGGATAAACAATAGTTACATTTTTAAAAATAATAATAAATTTTTGATAAAACCATACAGTTTGAGGAGGTAGTAAAAATTTCCAAAATAAAACTTTTATTATAATAATAAAAATTAAAATAAAAAAGAAGTTATTTTTATTACTTATGATGAAAATAATAGAATAAAGATTTAAAAAAAATATGATTACACAATAAAGTATTGTTATTAAATAATAAATTTAATTTTTATTAAAATAGTAACATTATTATTATTATTTGTGATGACAACAAAAAAAGTAAATATTTCATCAAATAAAAATTGAAAACAAAGTCTTTTAAAATAATAACTAGTTCTATTAAGATAATAAAATATATAAAAACTTCCAAATGAAAAATAATAAAATTATTTTCTTATGAACTAGGTTTAAAATTTCTTTATTTTACATTGTTTTTTTTTTTTTTAAGTTTGAACTAGTTTTTTTCTCAAAGTACAAAATTGGTTTTTTCTCACTTACAAAACAAATAAATAAATTTTTAATCTCATAAACAAAAATATGAATTAAGATAAACCAAAATAAAATAGAACACCTTAAAAATATTTGTAACACCACAATTCCTGATCCACTATAACAACCCAATTTTTGTAATGCGTGCATGTTGAAAACATAGTTTTTTTTTAAATATAAAACAATAGAAAAATCTAACATTTACTTGAGAAGTAAAATTTGACATTGAATTATTGCTTGTTTGATGGAATTATTGTTGAGAGATAAAATTTAACATTGATTGAATATATGTATATATTAAAAAATAAATAAGAAATTTCGACGTTCGCATGGGTGCATGTGACGACCCATGATTTGACATAGAAAAATTATCAGGTATAATGTATGAATTTTTTAAAATTTTAGTGGAAATATATGAATTTTCTCAATTTTACCAAATTTTGAATTATTTATTAGAGAAAATTAGAATAATAGAAAAAAAATATAATTTTGAGGAAAAAATATATGAAATTATAAGAAAAATGTAATTTCTTAAGGAAAATGATTTTTGGGATTAATTGTTAAATTTTCAGAATAATTATGAAATTTTTAGAATGATTAATGGAATTTTCGGATGAAAAATGTAATTTTTGGGTGATTATTGAATTTTTTTAAAAAATAATTGATAAATAATAAAAATTAGAGTATATTTAAAGTTTCTGATGAGAAATGATAGAACAATAATTTTAATAATTTTAGAAAAAATACAAAATTTTGATATATATATATATATATATGTGTGTGTGTGTGTGTGTGTGTGTGTGTGTGTGTGTGTGACGACCCATAATTTGATGTACAAAAATTATCGGATCTAATGTATAAATTTTCTAAAATTTTAGTGGAAATATATGAATTTTTCTCAATTTTTTCTAATTTTGACTTATTTATTGGAGAAAATTAGAATAATGGAAAAAAAATACAATTTTGAGGGGAAAATATATGAAATCATAAGAAAAATGTGATTTCTTGAGGAAAATAATTTTTGAAATTGATTGTTGAATTTTTGGAATAATTATGAAAATTTTAGAGTAATTAATGAAATTTTTGGATGAAAAATGTAAATTTTGGGTAATTATTCAATTTTGGAGGAATTAATTATTTAAATGACGAAAATTAATGTATAATTGGAAAATTTGATGAAAAGGTGATTTATTAGTAATTTTAACAATTTCAAAAAAAATAATGAAAAATGAGTATATATACGTATATATACATATAGACAAAGGAGGAGAAGTAAAGACAAAAAAAAAAAAAAATGTTAAGCACCTGGGCAGCCCAGGCGCATGGGCCTGGACTGCCCAGGCCCATGTGGGCCGGGCTGGGCACACGGCCCAACCCGTCTCCCTTTCTCCTCTCTTCTTTCTTCTTCCTCCTTTCCTTCAACCACTACCTGCAACAAGCATGGGAGGGGCAGTTTTGCACCTGATTTTGGACTACCGGTTGAGTCGCCAGCACGCCACCCCTGCACCCCGTAAACTCCGGCCAAGCAACCTCTATGCCTAATCATTCCTCCGACCACGTGGGGGGCCACGTGGCACGTTTTGGTTCGTGCAAAACGCTTCCCAAACATCACAAAATCTGGTTTTTGTGCAGAAAACCAGTTTGAAAGAGCTACCTTTCACCCCTCATATCTTTCTCATCTGAGCTCGGAATTTGGTGATCTTGGTGTCTTTGGAAAGAGATCATTTTCCTCTTCAAGGTTGTGCAAACCATTAGACAAAAGCACCTGCTTGTTGAGACAAAAATCACCAGGAAGATCAGCTGTTCGTCACGGATGAACCCAGAAAAATGGAACCATTGAGTTCGTCCAGATTTGCGAGGCCTATATCTCACTCATCCGAACTCCGATCTTGAGGTACCATAGCTCCTTTTGAAGCTTATAATGTCTACTTCAACTTTCATTTTATGAGAAACACTAATTGACCTCTTGAAACGTGTCAAAAATGGTGTCGAAGGGGGGCTGTTCGTCACTGCGAAACCCAGAAAAATCAAACCATTGAGTTCGTCCAGTTTTGTGAGGCCGATATCTCACTCATCCGAACTCTGATTTTCAGGTAATATGACTCTTTTCAAAGCTTGTTATGTCTACTTCATTTTCTATTTTATGAGGAATAGCTAATGAGCACTCGAACCACGTCAAAAAGGATGTCGAAATAGGTTGCCGAACATGCTAATCTGATACTTAGAAAAATATTTGGAGAATCTATAATGATACCATAATTTTGTGCTTCCTGTTATGAATTTTTAAAAATATGTAGACATTTATGATTTGCCTAAAATTTGGAGGATACGTTCATGAACCAACTACGAATGTTGTGTAAAAATTTTGTCACAAATAGATAAGTCTAAGGGGGTTAAATAAGTTGTCTCTTGACTGTCTGTCATATGCAATCCGGAAAACCGAAATTTCCTGATATCACCCTTGGCAAACATACTAAACGGGGTCCAAAATTCATGAAATAAAATTCTAGAGATACCTTAGAAGTTTATATCATAACTGGAAAATATTACACAAATTCGATATACGAATTGACAGCAGAAAAATGGTGAATTCCTACTGCGCAGTTAAAACAAATAGGACCAGATTTGAGCATCTCTATGATTCCACACAAAAACCGTAGTAAATGACATCAGAAAATTTGAAACAAAAACTTTTGGGAACATTTGAATGATTTAGATCAGATCTGGAAATTTTTATACAAATCCAACGGTCGGATTTATCACAGGAAATTTAGGAACTCCACTCTGTAGATAGAAAGGAAAATCTAGAATTGAAGGTTCCTGTTATTTCAGTTGGAAAACTTATCAAATGAAATCTAAAAATAGAAACATAAAATTCTAGTGAATATTTGAATGGTCTGAGTAAACTCTGGAAAGTTTTGCGTAAATCCAACGGCTGGATTGATCACAAGAAAATTGACAAATTTGCTGTGCAAACTAAACTAAAAGGCTTAGAATTGGCTAAGTACTAAAAATTGGGAATTTTGACCCAATTGACTCGATTTTGACCATATTGACCAATGATGGCCAATTTTGACTAAGGTGACCGAGTTTTACCGAGGTTGACCAAGTTTGATCGGTTGACCAAATTTGACCGAGTCGAATTTTAGGTCGACAAAAACTGACTAGAGGTAGCGAAACCGGAATTAAACAACATTTCATGAGAAACTGAAATTGAGTTAACATAATGCAGATTTGAACATATATCGTGGGACTAGGCCGAGTGTCAAGGGGACATCGGTGCACAGGACCCGAGGTGAGTAGTTTGACCTAGTTGTTATCTTAACTGTATTCCTTGCATGAAAAATGATTGAAATTGTCATCGATTGAATGGTTTCATATGTTTGAACTACATGGTTGATTTGAACTACATGGTTGGTTTCATATATTTCATATGTAGTCGTACATCGATAGTGAGACCATAGGCTTGAGGTCCGAGCGCAGGGTCAGGGTACACGACGTGATTGGATTAGGCTCGAGGACCGAGCAATGGGGTTAGGGCATATGATCGGTGCGCCTAGCCTCAGACCCGCTCGAGCATGGCACTTGAGGACCGAGCGTAGGGTTAGGGCGTTCGATGAATGTGCCTAGCCCTTGACCCACTTGAGTGGCTAATACGTCTGACTCATGATCCACTCAAGCGATGACCTTAGGGTTGTATTGATGATTTAAACCCTAGTTCGGATATAATTTTGAGCTGCATGTATTTAAATTACTTTTCCTTAACTGTTGCACTATTTATAACTATTTTACTACATACAATGCTTTCAATTACTACTCATGCATATATGCACGGTTTTCGGAGTGCTAGTTAGATGATATACTGGTTTTCCTACTCACTGAGCCATGTTGAATATTAGGCTTACTACTCTACTAACATTTCAAGTTCCTCAGCGGCTGATAGAGGGAAAGGCGTGGTGATAGCCTAGTCCCCGTGTGGTCCTATATTCCCTTTTGTTTCTATCGATAGGTCGGTCATTTTTTTGTAAGTCTGAACTTCTAAATGTCGAACTATGTACGCTCATACTTTTGGAACATGATAACAAATAATACATCGTTTACTTTCGCACTTTAATTAAATGGACGTATACATTACTCTGATGTGGCATGGATGTTGAGGTTGGAAAGGCTTAACGACGGCTGGGAGGACTCGACTCGATGAGTCAGTTCGTTGAGCCGTCGTGCTGGTCGAGTCGCCCTTCGGCCTAGGGAAGGGGTCCCGACAGCGCGTGTGTGTGTGTGTGTGTGTCTATATACAAAAAAAAAAAGAAATGAAATTGGTAAAAAGAGAAAAAAAAACAAACAAATGAGCCACCTGGGCAACTCAGGCGCTTGGGCCTGGACTGCCCAAGCCCATGTGGGTCGGGCTGGACGCACAACCTAGCTCGCCTCTTCTTCTCCCCTCTCCCTTTCTTCTTTCTCTTCTCCTTCCTTCTTCCTCCCCATTTTCTCAACCGAACAGCAACAAAAATGGCTGAAACCACCATTTTTCCCATGATTTTTGTGCCTTGTTTTGGCCACTAATGTAACTACCAACCACCTACTGTATTCTTAGTATGTTGGACACTGAGACAAGCAAAAAAAAGGACCACGAACTGCTACAAGGGCTGCAAAATCTTCTTCAAGCCACCCACATACACCATTGTTGGAAAAAAAAATTCCAATTTGAGCAAGCCATCTTTTATCCCTCATATCTTCCTCATCCGAGCTCCATTTTGAGTGATCTTAGAGTCTCGAAAAGCTCTCAGTACCCTCTTCAAGAAGGTATAGGCATTTGATTGGGAGCATAGACCATTTGAAGCAGAAACAGCCGAGAAACTTGTTGTTTGACACAGTTGAACCCAAAAAAATCAGACAAAATATGTTTTAGCCGAGTTTGCAAGGCAGTTTTGTGGGTTATTCGAACTTCGATCATGAGGTACTATAGCTCGTTTTAAAGCTTGTTATATCTACTTCATTTTCTATTATATGAAGAATGACAAATGAACACTGGAAGGATGTCAAAATGGTGATGAAGTAAGCTACTTGATATACATGAATTGGTACTAAGAAAATTTTTCGAAAATCTGTCATGATACCATAATTTCAAGCTTGTTGTTATAAATTTTTAAAAATACTTAGACATATCCGATTTACCTGATATTTGGATGGTATGTTTAAGAAACAACTAAGAATGTTGTGTAAAAATTTGGTTTCAAATCGATAAGTCTAGGGGGATCAAATAAGTGGCCTTTTGACTATCTGTCTCATGCAATCCGGTAAACAAGGTCCAAAATTCATGAAATAAAATTCTAGAGACACCTTTGGAAGTTTTAATGATAACTGAAAAATATTGCACAAATCTGATATACGGATTGATAGCAGGAAAATTGTGAGTCCTACTGTGCAGGTAGAACAAAGATAACCAGATATGAACATCTCTATGATTCCACTCAAAACCATAGTAAATAAAATAAAAAAAATTGAAACCAAAATTTTAGAGAACATTTAAATGATATGGATCAAATCTGAAAATTTTCACACAAATTCAATGGTCGGATTGATCACAGGAAATTCAGAAACTTCACTCTATAGATAGGAAGAAAAATCCAGAATTGGGGGCTCTTGTATTTTAGTTGGAAAACGTACCAAATGAAATTAAAAAATAGAAACAAAAAATTTTGGTGAATATTTGGAGGGTCTGAATCAAATTTAGAAAGTTTTGGGTAAATCCAAAGGTTGAATTGACCGCAAGAAAATTAACAAATTTGCTGAGCAAATTGAACTAAAAAGGGCTTAGAATTAACTAAGTGTTGAAAATTGGGAATTTTAACCCAACTGACTTGATTTTGACCAAACTGACCTAAATTAACCAATGTTGATCAATTGTGACTAGGTTGACCAAGTTTGACTAAGTTTGACTGGTTGACCAAGTTTGACCGATTCAAATTCGAATGGATTAAGACCGACTAGGAATAGTAGGACCAAAATTAAGCAATATTTTATGGGAAACTGAAATTGGGTCTAACATAACGCAGATTTAAGCATATATTGGGGGATTGGGCCGAGTGTCGAGGGGACATCAGTGCATGAGACCCGAGGTGAGTAGTTTAATTCAGTTGTTATCTTAACTGTATTCCTTGCATGGAAAATGATTGAAATTGTCATCGATTGAATTGTTTCTCATGTTGAGCTACAATGATTGATTTGAAATATATGTAATTGTACACTGATAGGGAGACCATAGGCTCGAGGTCCGAGCACAAGGTCATGGTACACTAGGTGATTAGATTATGATCGAGGTCTGAGTGTCAGGTTTAGGGTATATGATCAGTGCGCCTAGCCTCAGACCCGCTTGAACAAGACACTTGAGGATCGAGTGCAGGGTTAGAGTTTTCAATGAATGTGCTTAACCCTTGACCTGCTTGAGTGGCCTGTACACTTTACTCATGACCCGCTCGAGCGATAACCATAGGGTTGTATTTGATTATTTGAACCTTAGTCTTGATACAATTTTGAGCTTCATGTATTTAAATTAGTCTTCTTCAAATTGTTGCACTGTTTATAACTACTTTTATAACATACCATGATTCTTGACAAATTAGTTTATCATTACTATTCATGTGTACATATACTGTTTTGGATGCTGGTTAGGTAATATGCTAGTTTTACTACTCACTGAGCCACGTTGACTTTTAGGTTTACTACTCTACTAACATTTTAGGTTTCTCAGCGGCCGATAGAGGGAAGGCGTGGTGATAGCCTAGTCCCAGAGTGGTTCTCTATCTTTTTTGTTTTTATCTGAGGTCAGCCACATTTTGTATGTCTGTAATGGTTTAACGGTCAAACTGTACTTTTGGGACATGATAATATATAATATTTTGTTGTTCTTGTTAGCTGCATAGCATACTAATTATATTATAGGTATTTTATGTATAATATGCATTAGTGTAATAGAAAATTTAGTGTATATTTAGTTAAATATGCATTTAGAGCATTGTT
>JAJIYU010019531.1:0-10787 GCA_030144865.1 Tinospora cordifolia | reverse complement strand
ACCGGTACGACAGGCTGCATAGCGTCGTAAATATTCCTGACCCTTAGTGTCGATAACAAATTTCATTGTTTTGGGAATCATAAGGAACAGGCTGCATAGCGTTCCTTACCTTTGACTGTGATATCTTGGGAATAAAAAGGACTAGGCCGCATGGCGTTCCTTTCCTTAGATTTTGCTCAACACTTGATTTGTCTTTGGGATTTGGTAACAGGCTGCATAGCGTTACCTTAGTAATTGGCTGCATAGCATTACTGTCCCTTAGACTGTGATTCACTTGTACAGGCCGCATGGCGTGCATGGGGATAAGTAATAGGCTGCATAGCATTACTTATCTTTGGATGTTGATGTTCTTGATTTCTTGTTTCTGGCCATATTGCATTTATTTATTTCCATCCTGGATTACAAAGGAATATTGAGAGTTTAACCAACTCTTCCGGTTTAGGTTACAACAAACAAATTAATGTTTGAAACGCCTAATACTTGAAAGTGTTTATAATGTTTTGGATTGGGTCTGTATAATGCCTGTGATGTGTAGGAATGATCCACTGGGCTTTCGAGCTCACCCTTTATATTTTTCAGGTACACTCGGACGTAGGATCTATTGACTTACTCCAGAAAACCTGCACTTTGAATTGGACGCCTCGTGGGGAGGTTGTCCGGGATAGGGTACTTGGAGGTTAAGTTTTTATGTACTTTACTGGATTATCTTAATGTAATTTGCTTTGGTTTTAAATTTAATTGGTATACCTTTAAATGACTTTATTTGTTTAATGATTTCAGTCGGAATACATGATTTTAAGGATTTCTGCTGCGTTATTGTTAAATTGTGTCGCTTCTAGTAAATATTTTGAGAACCCTTTTGATGTTTGATTTTAATAAATGATTACCGAAATATTGATTTAAGAACAAATATACTATGATTTGAACGATATTCCGAAGAATAAGATTTTTGATATAAGAAAATTTTAGTAGCATCTCAATTTTCATCGGGCGACAATCCACACGTGATGTAACACGTAAATGGAGGTCCTGGTTGAAAATTGGGGTGTTACACTACTCCTTTTAGCAGTTTTGTAAACCACTTGTCTTGCCTTTGTTTATCCCTAATCTAATGTGGAAGATCCAGTTGGCAACACATATTGCAAAGGTAGGCCTGGTTCTCATCCAAGTTTATGCCCAAACTGAACTCCTCGATTAGTTGGTACATTTGACCATTCTCCTCATCTTGCTTGTTGAACTTCCTACTCCAGGCATCGGCCACTACATTGACCTTTCTTGGATGGTAGCGTAACTGGAAATCATAATCTTTAAGGAATTCTATCCATTTCGTTGCTTGATTTTCAACTCTTTCTGGGTGTAGATTGTAATACCTCGAAAACTTTGTACTTGATGAAATGAAATTCAATGTCTATTCAGTGAAATTTCGGTGCAAAATGAAGCTAGGCTCATTTCGGGGCTAAATTGGTAGATTTCCTAAAGGTCTCATTTGGTTACCCTTAGGGACCCAAAACAACCTGAAACAAAGTAAGCTGATTTGAACCAACTAATTAGAAAACATATCCAAAAATTAGAACAATTGGTCAAGATTAGGGTTTTCATTTGTCAAACGCCCTTCAGGGGGGTCTAAATTAGAAAGAATCAGCATTCAGGGTACTTCGGGGAATCGAAATGACCTGAAATGAAACGCGATGACATGAACTAACAAAATTAATAACATATCAAAAAATGAGGACAATTGGCCAAGATTTGGTTTTCATTTCATAGTGCCTTCAGTGGGTTCTATATAAGGAAAGTAAATGAAAACCAATTTGGCAAAACCATATATTGAAATTCTTAATTTTTTCATATGATTCAAAGACTATAGGTTATAAATTATAATTCCTTATAAATAAGGAGATATAAATTTTTATTTGATTTTTTTAACCCATGAAGTCATGGCCACGCTAAGCATGTGCAAATCACATGGGTGGAACACCATGATCATATGTGCCCTCACCCTACCCAACCTCAATGGGATGTTTCACTTATTTAAATTCATGTAAAATGATCTCATGTGCCATGCAAATGATTCAGTATAACACACCTATGAGACGTCCCTCTTAATATTAAGAAACCATGAATGAATGATCTCATATACACCATGCACCACCATGCAAAACGGTCCACCTTTGTGAGTGTGTGTGTGTACACATGTGAGCAACCCTAATTAGAAGAGTCTAAATGATGAACTGAGCTCACACCCTAATCCTGGCTGTCACCTAATGTGAGAATTCAATGAGAAAAATTGCTAAAATACACTAAGAATGAGACAAAAATTCAAAGAAGGAAACTCTCCTTCTCCATGTTTGGCGCCAAAAAAGAGAGCACTCTCTCTTAGGGAATGTCCTCTTTGAATTAAGATCAGTTTAGATAGTTTCCTTAAACCCAAGATAAACATCTTTGACTGTTATTTGGTGTCCCTTCAAATCTGATAAGGTATTCCCCTAGCTAGACGTCCACAGAGAGAGAATGGAAAGCATGCCTTATGGGTTTGTGTGATGAGCAAGCAATGAGACCAAATGGAAAAGTTCTATGAGCATCTTCTTATCCACAAGGGGATGTCTCAACTATGATTAGAAGTGTTCTAAGTCTGAAAATATTCTTTGAAATTAATTAAAAATTTTAATAGGGAATCAAATCATGGCTCATAGGAATTTAGCAAGTTTTAGTAGTCCATGAGCCCACATGCCTATTTTAATCTTAACCATCCCATGAGTGTTTGGAAACTTGACCAACTTGTGAGCTGCCCAAGCCGCCCAAACTGTCCCCCCTAGTGCTCTTGAACATCTATGTAAACCCCCTCTTGCTCACATTCTTCTCATCCCAAAGCAAAGAGTTGACACTTCCCTCTTTGCTTGTTCTAAGCCCTCTTCTTGGCATCTCTTCTCACTTCTCTTGTATTCACAAGTGAGAAGCTTTAATTTTAGTCTTCTAATGAGTTGTTTTGAGTGTTTTTGTTGGTGGTTGAAAGGTCTTAAAGTTCTGAAAGTAGTAGATAAAGGTAACCTCTGCCGAATTCAACAAGAAACTTGAATTAAGGTGGAGGGCATTTCTAGAACTCCTATTTTACTACTTCAAATCTTTAGTGCATTCATGTTTGTTTTCAGTTTTTCAATCATATTATATTTCAACATGTTTATTCTTTAGTTTGAAGCGTGTTTAATCATGTTTTATTTTCAATTAGCATGTTTTTATATTTTAATTCATGCATGATAGCATAACATGCTTAGAAACCATGCTTAGGCTTATTTTTGAGTTTTTTTTAGCATGTTATTTATGTTTACCATATTCTCTTGAATATTTAAATTTTGATATCAACTATTATGATTTAGTATCATGGTTATTTGAATTTAAAATGGGAAAGCGAAGATAAGAACCACACACCATCATAGTAGTATAAGCGATGCTATGGGTGTTCATTGCGTATACTTGGTGTATATAAGTAACATCACTAAGTGTGGATGTGTTTTAAAATAATTAGAATGCGGACATGTGATCCTTATTTCTAATGAAATGTAACAAGATTAATTGTCATTCCATCCCATAATAGGAATATTTTGATGAAGAACATCAAGGGTTTAAAACCCCTTTTGGTCAAATATACATCTCTAACAAGATATTGTTTGAAACACTTAATGCTTGTAAGTGGTTGAAATTGGATGTACTTTTAATTTGAATTAGTAAATTAGTAGTTTGATGAATGATCCATTGGGTTATGTGTTCACCCTCTCTTTAATATTTTTTAGGGAATGAAATATGAAGACCATAGATGATTAAAATTTTTTTCTAACGTAAGGGCATGTTGCCCACTTTTAATTCATTAAGCCTTCCGCTGAAGTTTATTTTTGAGTTATATACTCCCTTTTTATTATTTGAATTTCAAGCATGTATCTCTTTATTTTATTAAATAAATAAAGTTTGAAGTTTTTTTTTATCTCTCTTGTAATAGTCTTATAAATTACAGTTAAATTATTTGGGTTGTGTACTCATTGAAAGTAATAAGACTTGAGATAATAAAATGTGATACAATTTGTGTACTTGTAACATTGGACCCAACCTGTCTTGTGGTTGAGCTTAAACCTATTTCTTTGGGGTTGGGGTGTTACAAAGGTGGTATCAGAGCCTATGCTTCATATGCTTTGGGCTAAAAATAGAAATTTAGGCCTAAACATGTGTTGTTGGGCTAGAATTTGAAAGTTTAATCTTATACCAATGGTGGTATTAGATTTAGAAAGTATTAACTTAATTAGGTCTGACCTATGCTTTGAGTTGAAATTTGAATGCCCTATCTTCTATTTTGAAATTGAAAACTGTTTTGGAAGGTGTTTTCAAAAAGGAAAGATATGTTTTGAATTTTTTTTTTTTGGATACAAAGATAGCAAGTTGAGCTGATAGTGAGTAAGCCTTATCCTAAGTAAAGCTAAACTTTGAAAGGGAGTTGGGTTATCCAGTCCTAGAAAGCGCAGTTGCTAAGTAGACTTCGGTCTCGCCGCCCAATCTGGAGGTTGTCCCACCAACTAGCGTGAGTAGTTTGAGTTGAAAAACATCTTTACTCTCTATAAAAGAAAATTAGAAGGTAGAAAATTAGAGCAAAAAACTAATTAGAAGTCAAAAAAGATGCCAAAGGTGGTACTTGACTAGATAGAGGTTGTGAGTCAACCTGATTGAACCCTAAGTCTAATGAAAGACCTTAGGTAGAGATGTGGTGTAGCCATGGGTGGAACAATGAATCAAAAGCATAAAACTTTAGGACATAAGATAAAACTGAAACTTGTGTGAAAATAGAAAATTGTTTGATCAAGACAAGGGATCGGGAAGCTTCTATATCTTTCGGTTTCTATGTAGTATAGGATGCATAGGAATTCGGGGTTATGGAGGAAGCGTGGACTCAAAAAATGATGGACCATGGGTGGTGAATGATCGGTAACTCTAGCGGAATATGTTTTTCTATGTTCATTGATATGGGACAGTGGAATATAGTGGGCTCGAGAACCTTAGTTATTGAGCAATTTGCGAAATTGTTTGGGTGTGGCTCTGTTCTGAGTGAAAGCCTAAGTAGAAAGGGTAGAGTCGTATGGGACACTTGAACTTGAAAGTTTAGGTGGAAGCTTGGAACCTTATTGTGCTAGCTTGATTGTATGATTGTGTGATGTGCATGCTTTACTGCCTATTTGCTTTGAAACTAAACCCTATAACCATGCATGAAAAGAACAAAGAAGCATAAACTGTTAGGCCACTATACAAATCGACGACCTAAAGAAATGAATCTAGAGTCATGATAGTACAAGCATTTGACAAGAAAAATACTAACAAGGTGTTAAATTTATAGACAATGGCTAAAACAAGAAGGTACACTACTCGATCCACCACTTCTGATGAGATAGAACAGAGGGATCAAGAAATACCTGCTTGCATGGAGGCTTGAATGGAGAACATGATGAATGAAGTTGCTCGAAGAGTTATGGATCAACTGCTGAGGGCTTTACACCAGATACTCCCTGCAGACAGTTCTTCAGCCTCAAGTACCTGAACCCATCCAGGTTCAAAAACTAGCACCTATGGCCGAAGATCCCGAACATTAGAGGGATCAAGAGGGTTTAGAGGATGAAAAACAAAGGAAGATGCTGATAAAGCTACAGAAGCTCCACCCTCCTTCATTTGATTGGACTACAGATTGCATCTCAGTGGACCATTAGTAGTAAGAGATGGAGGAAATTCTCAATGTACTGAAGGTAACTGCGTCAAGAAGGGTGGCATTGGCTACGCACCACTTCAAAAGATCAGCCAGAATTTGGTGGTGCATGATGAGGATGGACCCTAGTACGGATGTCGATGCTATGAGCTAGGAGAACTTCACATAGATCTTTTATGAAATGTTCTTTCTAGAATCGACCCTGAGCAAGCTACAGGAGGACTTTGTTCGATTGAATCAGAGGAACATGGTTGTATCTGAATATGAAAGGAAGTTCATCGAATTGGCCAAATTCCCACTAAATCTGATCAAAAAGGAGAAAAGGAAGGCCAATCGATTCACACAGGGTCTCAAGATGGAGATCCGAAAGATAATAAAGACTCTGGGCCTAAAGACTTACAAATACGTCATAGAAAAGGCCCTAACACTAGAAAGAGAACTCAACCTAGAACAAAGGTTGAGGAGAAAAAATAAAAGGCCTAGGAATGAAAAAGATCATGGGTCTCAGAAGAAAAACAAGAATGCGGGAAAAACATCGTAGAAACAGGGGCAGACCTTGAGCAAGTTTAAGGAACAAGCCAGGAGGCAAGAGTTGTGCTATGTGTGTAGATAAAAAGGTTATCTTCCTAAGACTTTCCCAACTACACTTGCTCAGGCGCTTCAGCAATAGCTACAGCAGGGACGAGGTCGGAACAGTCATCCTTACGGGACGCAACAACACTCGAATGCCAATTAGGGGTATAACCAGGGCCGTGGGCAGAACCATGCCATAATGTTTGTTGTTTAGGCTCAAGAAGACTAGGTCCCTATAGTAGAAGGTACATTTTAGTTGTTTAATATTGCTATGAAATTGTTATTTGACTTGGGTGCTTCTAAGTCTTTTATTTTTTAAGAACTAGCTAATAGGTTACAACTTGTGATAAAAACACTACCCATAACTTTGAATGTGTCTATACCAATAGCAACCATTGTGACTTCGAAAAGAATGTGCAATTGGAACCTAAGGTTCGGGGATAAGTTCATAACATTTGACTTATGTACTTTACTTTTTTATGGCTGTGATGTAATCTTGGGGATGGATTAGTTAGACCAATACCAAGCACAGAGAAATTGTCCTAAAAGATGAGTGACCATAACCCTACCTTCAGGGGAAACCTATAAAATCAATGGAGATATTCAAAGACTACTGAGAAGTCCAACTATAGTCATGTTGAACTGCTTAAGGCAGGAAAATGAATTCGAAGAACTCTCTAAATAAGAACTTGTTGAACTGAAAAGGATACAAGACCTAGTAGTGGTTAATAGGTATGAGGATGTGTTCCCAGATGACTTACCCGGACTACCACCTGCTAGAGAGTTAGAGTTCAAATTGAACTCCACCCTGGAACTAACCCTATAGCCATACCTCCTTATAGAATACCACTAGAGCCGATTGAGTTGAAGTCTCAACTCGACGAGCTCTGGGAAAAAGGATTCATCAGGCCGAGTGAATCACCTTGGGGAGCTCCAGTGTTGTTTGTGAAAAGGAAGGATGGTTCTATGAGACTTTGTGTTGATTATCAAAATTTGAACCAAGATATGGTAAAAAATAAGTATCCTTTGCCAAGGATTGATGACCTATTTGATCAATTGAGAGAAACCACTCATTTCTCAAAGATTGATCTTAGGTCGTGATATCACCAGTTAAAAATCAAGGAGTCTGATGTACACAAGACTGCCTTCAGAATAAGATATGAACACTTTGAGTTCACTGTGATGCCCTTTAGTTTGACCAATGTCCCAATAGCATTAATTGACTTGATGAACCGAGTGTGTAGAAGGTATCTTGACCAATTTGTGGTGGTATTCATATATGACATCCAAATCTACTCCAAGTTAGAGGCTAAACACCTTGAATACTTGTAGATAGTGTTGGAGACCCTCAGAAGGCATCAATTATATGCCAAGTTCAGCATGTGTAAGTTCTGAATGAAGACGATCAAGTTTCTTGGTCACATAGTTTCAACAAGAGGCATCTTTATAAACCTGGATAAAGTGGAAGCTGTTATGGATTGGAAGCAACCTAAGACAGTTACAGCGATTACGAGCTTTTTAGGCTTGGCTGGATACTACAGAAGGTTTATCCAAGATTTTTCCAAACTAGCAGAACCTATGACCAAGCAGACTAGGAAGGGAGTTAAATTCGATTGGAATGATAAGTGTGAACAATTATTCCAAGAACTGACGAAGAGATTGATTATGACCCATGTTCTAGTTACTCCAACTCATGGTGTTACTTATACCCTCTATATTGATGCTTCGCTAAGTGGATTGGGTGGAATGTTGATGTAGGAAAGAAAATTAGTTGCTTACGCCTTGCAACAACTGAAGGTCCATGAGAAGAATTACCTTACTCACGACCTAAAATAGTTGCCATCATTTTTGCTTTGAAAATTTGGAGACACTACCTTTATGGTGAGAAATTTGATTTGTTTTCAGATCACAAGAGCTGGAAGTACATTTACACTCAGAAAGAGTTGAACATCAAGCAATGTAGGTGGATGGAGTTCATCAAGAACTATGATTTTCAATTACACTACCATTCGGGGAAGGCCAATGTGGTGGTTGATGCCTTGAGTAGAAAGTCCAACCAGCAGGAAGAAGAAAAGGGCCAGATGTACTAGTTGATCGAAGACTTTAGGTTGGGGATAACCTTGAATGACAAGCAAACCTACCTTTACAGCATGTCTTGCCAGCCGGATCTACTACATTAGATCAGAGAGGAACAGAGGCAAGACAAGTGACTTGTGGGCCTGACAGAGGGAGTTGAATAGGGTAAGCATTCTGGCTCTAGGTTAGATGCTGAGAATATCCTGAGGTTCAGTGAGAGGATCTGTATACCTTAGAATCGACAGAGTAAGCAGACCATACTAGGTGAGGCTCATCAGACCAAGTATACAATGTATCTAGGTGGAGATAAGATGTATTTCAACCTCAAAAAGACTTATTGGTGGAGAAGAATAAAGAAAGACGTGGCTAAGCATGTTGCCAAGTGCTTAACCTATCAACAAGTAAAAGTAAAACATCGAAAACCCTTTGGAATGTTACAACCACTCCCTTTTCCTGAATGGAAGTGCGATAAAATTGCCATGGATTTTGTCAATGGTTTGTCTAGGAATCAGAAAGGAGAAGATATTCTTTGGCTGATTGTGGATCACCTCACCAAAGTGGCACACTTCTTGTCGATTAGATCCAAAAACCAAGTTAGTAAACTAGGAAAAATTTATGTGAAAGAAATCGTTAGGCTTCATGGTATGCCCAAGACTATTGTCTATGATAGAGACTCTCGCTTCACTTCACAGTTCTGGCAGAGTCTACAAAAGGAGATGGGTACTAAGCTCACCATGAGTACAACATTTCACCCTCAGACGGATGGTCAGTTTGAGAGAGTTATCCAGATTTTACAGGATATGTTAAGATCTTGTGTTTTAGTTTTCAAGGAAAATTGGAACAAGTACTCACAATTGGCAGAGTTTACCTATAACAATATTTATCAAGCGAGTATTAAGATGGCTCCATTTGAGGCTCTTTATGGAAGACCTTGGAGATCACCTACTTGTTGGGCTGAACTCGAGGATCATGTATTAACTGGACTAGATTTGGTAGAAGAAATGAATAACCAAGTCAAGTAAATATAGAGGAGGCTAACTACAACATAGAGTCATCAAAAGAGTTATGTTGACAAGAGGAGAAGACTACTAGAGTTTCAAGTTGGGGATAAGGTATGTTTGAAAATTAGTCCTCAGAAGGACATCAAGAGGTTTGGATTTAAAGGAAAGCTATCTCTGAGGTTTGTCGGTGTAACACCCCGCCTCCCAAGTCCCATCTTCCACGTCATCTGACGATTCAATTCTCTTTGATAAAAAAATCTTGGGATGCCCGAGAGACGGGCCCGTCTTACATTTTCTTCTTCTTGGACCCAAATCCATTAGGGTTCCTGTGCACATTAGTCTATGTACAAAATGACATCATGGTAAATAAAATTCTTCATTTATTCATTCGAAAATTTTGAGTACAATAATCCATTATAGCAAAAAATAAATTCAAAGTTGAAATACATGATTTAGCTTGGGCCGATGTGCCCTGCATTGAAATAAATAAAACTTTCAATAGATAAATCTCCTCGTAAGCTGATTAATTCCCTATGATGTGAAAAATAGGGGGGTGAGCTAAAGCCCAATGAACCGTTCCATCTATTTAATCCATTATTTCAACCAGACAATGCAAGCATATCAAACACTTTCAGAGATTAATTCGATCCGACCAATATATTATTTTCGTCATAATTTAGACCGAACAAGAATAACCTCTGTGCTACAGATCTAGGGAGAGAGATCAATTCTGAAACTCAAACCCATCTCTAGTGGGATCATTCTTGAAACCTGTTCCATTCTGGTGTCAGTATTGACAGCCAATTCCAATTCTACATGGAACACAGAAAGTCCCCCGTACCGGTACGTGGTTGAAATCTCATTTAATCTTATTTTTGTGTGCAAGAGCGTAGCAAATAAATATTTCAACAGTAATTAATCATACCAACATATAACATGATAAATCAACAGAAGCACAGATTTTTGATTTCTGATGTAGAAGATCGTACGAGACGCAACTACAGAGCATCCTCTCTCAAATAGGAAAAACGACTTTCGATTTCTGATATAGAAGATCGTACAAGACACAACTACAGAGCATACTCTCTTGGTCATGCAGCATGATAATTGAATGACATAAATGCAAAGAACAAGAATAAAAAAAAAAAAAATCAAGCTAACCAAACAAGCAAGCATCATCTAAATCAAAATAATAAATTAAAAGAAAGAAAAGAAACTCACCTCGAGATCGCTTCGTAAATTATTTGTAGCACTTCGTTGCTACTACTTCGCGAACTATTTAGAATAGCTCAAGTAAAGAAGAACTTGAACTAAGGTTGCCAAGAAGGAGGCAAAGAGAGAGAGCAAGAGAAATTTTCTACTCTTGTCTTTGGGATGAATGAAATGGGTGGAGTAGGAGGGTTTAT
>JAJIYU010019530.1:0-10766 GCA_030144865.1 Tinospora cordifolia | reverse complement strand
TATTTCTGAAGATTTGGTGAGTAGATTGAGACTTATCACGAGCCCATTGGCAGTACCATTGGATGTTGCTACGCCGATAGGCGAGACAGTGAGCTCAGGGAAGTGTTGTGGTGTTGAGTTCAGATTTGGAGACCAGCTGATTCCCGCTGAGCTCTGCTTACTGCATTTCAGTGGCTATGACGTGATATTGGGAATGGATTGGTTGACCCAATATCAGGCACAGATTGATTGCCAGAGGAGGAGAGTCACTATACAGTTGTCATCAGGAGAGATATTAAGGATTGATGGGGATATGCGGAGACTGCCTAAGAGTCCTACAGTTGCTTTGTTGTATGCCATTCAGCAGAAGGGAGACCTCAGGCAGCTAATGGATGAGGATGCAAAGGGGACCACAGATATTCATAGTATTCCTGTGATACAGGATTACATATATTTTTATTTATAATTTATTAATTCATACATGAAAATACATATCAAATCCATCAACTTAATATTTAAAAATACGGGTCATTACAATACCAATGTTATACCGACTATATATGTTATACTATTGTTTATAAGCTAAATATTATATCAATATAAAACCGACTGTACATTAATAATTATCAATTAATGGTTTTTAATATTTTTGATATTAAATTTCTAGTATATGTATAAAAATGATAATATCGATGTTAATATAATTCTTTTTATTTTCTAGGGGAGAAATGTGTTTTTCCCTATATCTATCGTCCATGTCTATCAAGATAAGTCATGCATTATGCTATTATCACATGATTGGGTATATTTTTTATTTTTATGGTGTCTAAAAAGATAACATATATATTTTGTACTGACATAACAAATATATTAAGTCTCTTTTAAAAGTAATATATATATATATATATATATTTCAAAAACATTCGTGCAAGTCATTTTTTAAATAAAAAAATAACAATAAAATTAAGAAAAAATGAAAAGAAAGATGTAATACCTCAAAATTTTAATATATAATAAATAAATAAAATAATTTTAGAAAAAAAGAGACTTAATATATTATCACTGTCTTAATTATCTCATAAGTAATTCACATAATAAGTAAAAAAATTATCACTATCGTAATTATCCCATAAGTAATTCTACAAAAATAAAATAAAATATATTAAAATAAGAGTAGTAGAATAGAGTAGTGGAATATATTAAAATATAAGCAGTAAAATAGAGTGGTGGAATATATTAAAATATGAGTAGAGGAATAGGGTGGTGTGATATATTAAAATATGAATAGTGGAATGAGGTGATTGGCTAACGATGCCTATAAATAACAATATTCTCTTCGCCTCAATCCATCCTATATCATTCTTCTTTTCTTCATTTTCAAGAGAAAGAGAGTTTCCTCATTCTTCTCTTCTTCATTTTTCTTCTTAGTTCTTTTCTAGCTCAAGAGAAAAAAGAGTCTCTCAGCTTTCTCTCCTTGAGTGAAGAAAGAAGGTTGAAGACTTGAAAAGGCTTGAAATACTAAGATTAGAGGGATTTAAGCGTCAAAGGTGGGGATTAATACTCATGCTCTTTAGTATTATTTTAGTTTTAAATATGAAGCATGATTGGTTGTTTGCATTTATTAAATGTTTAGAAGTATGCTAGGGATATGTTTGACAATTGTGTGGAAGATTACTTGTCTTTTATAGTGTTGATAGCATGTTGTGTGATTTATGAATATCAAATATTGTTTAGAAGAAATGTTATATGTGCCTTGTGAAGCTTATTAAAATGTGTTGTTTATTTATACTTGGAATAATGATATTGGAAGTATGCTAGTAGTCATTAAATAAAGATGATTAAGAGATTTAATTACATATCAATGTGGTGATGCTGACATTATGTCAATGGTCTAGTATCATTGTGGGTGTTCCCAATCCAAGGCGAGTGTTAATGCTACTATGGCAGTAATAAGATAAAACTAATAGTCAAGTTTAGACTTCATTCCTGAGAAAGGGTCATAGATAGGTAACTGACCTTTGAGCGTTACTTTTGATATTTTGGGCGTAATAGGGGATACCGAGGAACGTCCTTTCGGTCTTAACGTCAACTCAAAACAATTGAACTGTTGAATCACATGGTGCTTGATAAGTGTTTGCCTATTTTGTATTTGGACTTTAATAATACTTCAGATGCACTGTGTACGATCCACTAGGCTCTCGAGTTCACCCCACTAACTCTTTTTCAGGGAACTACTAAAGATACTTGTGTTGACAAGTAATATGGAAAAAATTATCAATAGTAGTGTACCTCCTAGTTGAGGATGTTGTAAGAAATGAACTTTATGTTCTATTTTTCGGTTGTAGGGCATATGACCCACCATGTTTAGCTCTAGGTCAGTCGCTGGGCCAAATATTAGTTGTTAAAATTCGGCCACAGGGCCCACAAATTTGTTCTCAATTTTTCAATATTGAATCAAAGCTATTTTTAAGTTATTATTTGATCCCAATGTTATTATTAATCTATTTCAAAGCAATTTATTCATGCACTTTTCGTACTTTGGGATATGCCATGCTGCAGCTAGAAAATGAGAATGATAGATGTGAGAAATAGTAATATCTCGGTTCTTGAATAGAAAATAGGAGTGACTACATAGGAATGTAATTATGTTTCAAGCTATGAGACAAATACATTGCCCTATGACGAATGTTAAAGGTTCAGGAGCCGGGGTATTACAAAGTTGGTATCAAAGCTTAGTTAATAGATGTACCCGGCAGAGTTAGAAAGAGTTGACTCATTAGATAAGACCTATACTTCGAGTTAACTTAAAATGCCCTACCTCTTGTTTTGAAATTCAAAATCGTTTTAGAAGGCTATTTTTCAAAAGAGATATATGTTTTCAAATGTTTTGTTTTGATACAAAGACTATGAGTTGAGCTGATAGTGGGTAAGCCTTGTCCTGACTAAAGCTAAACATTGAAAGAGAGATGGGTTATCCCACTAGCTCATACAAGTAATCGAAGTTGAAAAACATGATTATTTTCTATGAGAAAACTAGGAGGTTGTATTTACGAGAAAAAAAAAACTCCCTAAAGTACAAAGATGGAACCAAAGGTGGCATTAGAAAAGGGATATGGACCTTTTAGCCAAGTGATAAGACCTTAGGTTTAGAAAAAAAGACCATAAGCAGAGACTTAGGTGTTGCAAGGGTGGCATATTGGATCATAAATGAAAATTTTTAGGACATAGGTTAGAGACTGAAAATGTGTGAAAAAAACACTTGTTTGCCAAAGACACGAGATCGGAAGATCATGCAGCTTTGATTTCTACATGGTATGAGATACATAGGAATTCAGAGGTATAGAGGAATTTTTGACTCAGAGATTGACATGCAATGTGTGGTGAATGATTGGTAGCTTTGGAAGAACTTGTTTCCCTATGCCTAGCTGGTATGATATAGTTAAGTATAGTGGGGCTTGGGAAGCCTTAGTCGTTGAGACATTTGTGAAATTTTTTGGGTGTAGTAAGATCTCCAGGTAAAAGCTTGTATCAATAAGCAAGAGTGGTATGGGACGCTCGAACTCGAAGGCATGGGTGGAAGCTTGGAATCTCGCTATGCTAGCATAAAATGTATGATTGAATAATTGTTTGAATATATGCTACCTTCATAAATATGTATGTTACTTGTTTTGTGATCATGAAACCAAAATTCGATACTCGAAAACATTAGACTTTGAAAATCTCAAACAAAACATAAAAGCATGAATTGATAGGCTACTGAACAAATTGAGAACCTTGAGATATGAATCTAATGTCATGATAACACAAATGAAAACATGATGAAATTGACAAATGAACTAGGAAAGATAGGTATTATCACATGTCTAAAAAACATTTTGTATCTCAAGGATAAGGAAAGATGGGTTTTGCATACACTCGAAGTAAATTGAATTGAGAATAAGATTCTCCATTATGATACCTTATCATATACTAAAATGGCTTATGTCTCGTAGATAATGGCAAGAACTTGTGGAAATGAGACAAGGGATGGAAACATTGACGAATCTAGAGGTTACTGGTGGCAGCAGTGGGCCCAGTTGGAACGATGCTATCACCAGAAATGGCAACTGAGATCTCTCGGCAGGTGTTCGAGCAAGTTGTGAAGGTATTGCCATAGGTGCAGCCACAAGGGGCACTACAGCCACAAATACAAGTACAACATCATGAATAGACTATGAGGTAGCAACCAGCTCCCATGCCTGAAGTTCCAGTCAGTTAGAGGGCACAAGATGCATTGAGGATGAGGAACGAAGGGAAATTTTGTTGGAGTTATAGAAACTTTACCCATCTCAGTTTGATGGCACATCTAACAGCATGACAGTCAATCATTGGTACCAGGAGCTCGAGGAGCATCTGGATGTGTTAAGGGCAACCAGACCCCGTAGAGTTGCACTGACCACTCATCATTTTAAGGGACCAGCTAGGAGTTGGTGGAAGATGCTAAAGGTAGAATCGAACACCAATGTTTGTGTAACACCCCAACCCCTATATCTTTTAAGCAGTGTACATAGCGATCGTTCTCTTGACAGTGGACTTAACAAAACGACGAGTCGGGCCGGTACTACATTACAAGCGACACACACTTGTTCTTTTCTTTTCAATATCTCATGCCTTTGTATAAAATTCAAGAATACAAAACTTTCCATAAAATCAAGGCAAATTAAAAGAGATAAAGAAATTCAAACTATTTTATTCATAATAAAAATTGAAAGTACTAAACTCTTCAAAAGAACTAATAATTACAGCAGAAGTCTTCAAAATATTTTTTAGTAGAAAAACATAAAAACTTTGGGCAACATGCCCTAAAAATTCTAAAAAATATAATACTAGAAAACTTTCTAAGAAATTATCTATATTCAACTGCTCCATGGATTTCATGTTCCTGAAAAATAAGAAAGGAAGAGTGAGCACATAGCCCAATAGATCCTTTTTGAACAACCATCTTTGACATTCAAACTCATAACACAATAATAATTTAAACACTTGCAATCATTAGGCGTTTCAAACAATAATTTGTTCAAGTCGAGTCTCAGACCAAAAGGGCCTTTAATCCCTCGATGTTCTTAACTAAGTAAATAGGGCCCACTCGGCATCAACCCATTAGTGGCACATGTCGGCATCAACCCATTACACATGGTGACCCACTAGTGGTACACAACCCTCAAGTACTTAGGTCTAAAAACCATATGACCTAACTCATATGAAAAGAACATCCATAGTGTCGCAATGACCACTATGATGGTACGTGGTTATTATCTCCATCGTCTTTGATTAATTCTCATATCATGATCTCATAAAATAAACTTCAAAATATGAAATCAAACTAAAATTCAGAATATACACAGTCGATTCATGAAACACTCATAAAACATGCATCATACTTTAATTTAAAAGCCTAAGCATGATACTAACATGGCATGGATGATATGATTTCTCAAACATGAATCAAAACTGAAATACTGAAATAAACATGTAAAATTCTAGAACTGAAGTTGAAAATCTTTGAATTCAGTGAAAAACACACAACAATGAACATGCCATGAATTCAAATAAGAACAGAAGGGTTTTCTAGAAATTACTTCCACCTTGTGACACTTTCTTCCTGAATTTCGGTAGCAATTCCCCCCACGTACTAATGCCAATGAAGATTGCCCAATTTAATTCCCCAATTCGAGAGCTTCTCACACACACAAGAAGGAAAAGATGGGAAAAGTGCCAAAAAAAAAGGCTTTGAGAAAACAAGAGGAGATTCAACTCTTATTTTTTTAGAATGAATGAAATTATGCGCCTAGGTGGTTTATATAGGTTTTTCAAGGGAAGAAAATAGAAAGTTTTGAGTTGTTCTTGGAGTAAAACACCTAATTAGTCTAGAATTTAGTACTTTCTAATTTTTAGAGGAGAATGAGTATTTTTAGGATTTTTTTCAAATTTTTTAGAAATAATTTTTGGAATTTAAAAACTAATTTTCAAAATTTTTGAATTTTTTTCGTATTTTTCGTTAATTTTCAAAAATTTTCGTTTAAGATCCGTTAATCTGGTTCCTAGGATTTTCCTTAAGACACGCGTTCGGGTTCGATCGGAGTCGTTGAATTGATCTCGAATCAATCAACAGAAATTGGATTCTCGATTTCAACCGTTGGATTTCCTCGAGCGCATCAACGATCGTGATCTAATTAAAACGGCTTTGATCTGGACCGTTCGATGATCCTCGAGCAGAACACTATTTGTGTTTACATAACACGGCTTTGATCTGGTCCGTCCGATGGTCCTCGAGTGCAGCACTGTTCGCGATCTCTCAACGCGGCTTCGACTTCGACTGTTGATGATCCTCGATCACGTTGTGCGGATCAAATTTCGCGATCAACAGATCTTGTTCTGTCTGCACGATTGTCCTCGAGTCACGTACTTGGATCTCTGGCCGTTCGATCGTGATGATCTAGTGCACCCGGGTGTTCGTTTTGGCTTTAATCCCATTCGTTGGATTTTGGCAGATTGTTTTTGGACCGTAGGATGCATTTTAAGTTTATTTTTTATTTTTCAGCCGAATTTCTTGTTTTCTTTTCAAATTTTTGTCAAATCTCGATCTCAATTGACTTTCTAATCCTGTTTTCATAAAAAATTGCACATATCCTTGTATTTTTGGCTATGATATCCCATTTTATGCATTATAATCATATTTTTTCTTCCAAAAATCCCTTAAATTGATTTTCATCCCTCATTTGGGTAACTAGGACTTGCCAAAATTCTCATTCGTCAATTCTGTATAATTTTCTAAGTAAAAATTCAAATTTCATATAAACTTTTTGAGATGTTACAACCTTCCCTCCTTAGAAAAAATTTTGTCCTCGAAATTTGTATATATGAATAGATGCGGGTACTTGGTCTTCATCTCACTTTCGAGTTCCCACGTGGCCTCTTCTACCCTGTGGTGTTTCCACAACACCTTCACTAATGGGATATCCTTTGTTCTTAGATTTTGTACCTTGTGGTCAAGGATTCTGACTACTGTTTCCTCGTAAGTAGCATCATCTTGAATATTCACTTCCTCCCAGTGAATGATGTGAGAGGGATCAGATTTGTATTTCTTCAACATGGATACATGGACTACGTTATGTGTTGAAGTCATCCGGTTTGGTAGATCCAACTCATAAACACATTCTCCGATTCTTCTAAGTATTTCAAAGGGTCCTACAAACCTCGGAGATAACTTCCCTTTGAATTTGAACCTTTTAATACCCCTTCTGAGGACTGACTCTCAGGAATACTTGGTCCCAACTTGGAACTCTAATGGTTTTCTCCTTTTGTCTGCGTGGCTCTTTTGATGGCTCTGCGTAGTATTCAGTCTCTTTTGTATTAACTTGACCTGGTTGCTCGTTTCTTCCACCATGTTTGGCCCAGTTAATACTTGATCTTCAAGTTCAACCCAACAGGTAGGTGATTTGCAGGGTCTTCCATAAAGAGCTTCGAATGCAACCATTTTTATGCTTGCCTGATAACTGTTGTTATAGGCAAACTTTGCCAAGTGTAAGTATTTGCTCCAATTCCCCTTGAAGTCTAGAACGCAAGCCCTCAACATATCTTCCAAAATCTGGATAACTTTCTCAGACTGATCATCCGTCTGAGGGTGAAAGGCTGTACTCATGGTGAGCTTAGTACCCATCTCCTTCTGTAGACTTTGCCAAAACTGTGAAGTGAAGCGAGAGTCTCTGTCAGACACAATAGACTTGGGTATACCATGCAGCCTGATGATTTCTTTTACATAGATTTCTCCCAGCTTGCTGACTTGGTCTGTGGATCTAATTGGCAAGAAGTGGGCCACTTTGGTGAGACGATCCACTATCACCCAAACAGTGTCTTCTCCTTTTTGGTTCCTAGGTAAACCACTGATGAAGTCCATGGCAATGTTATCCCACTTCCATTCAGGGATTGGGAGTGGTTGTAACATTCCAGAGGGTTTCTAGTGTTCTACTTTCACTTGTTGACATGTTAAGCACTTAGAGAAATATTTGGCTATGTCCCTTTTCATTCTTCTCCACCAATACGTTTTCCTGAGGTTCTGGTACATCTTATCCCCACCAGGGTGAATGGTATACTTAGTCTGATGAGCTTCGTCAAGTATGATTTGCTTGCTCTGTCCCTGCTGAGGTACACATATCCTTTCCCCGAGCCTTAGGATGTTTTCAACATCCATCCTGAATTCAGTATGTTTTCCTTTCGTGACTCCTTTGATTAGTTGAGCAAACCACTTGTCTTGCTTTTGTTCATCGCGTATCTGATGTAATAGGTTCGGTTGGCAAGACATATTGTAAAGATAGGCTTCTTTTTCATTAAGGTTTACACCCAACCTAAAATCTTCAATCAACTGGTACATCGGGCCTTTTTCTTCCTCCTGTTTGTTGAACTTCCTACTCAAAGCATTGGCCACCACATTGGCCTTCCCTGGATGGTAGTGCAATTGAAAATCATAGTCTTTCAAGAATTCCATCCATCTCCGTTGCCTGAGGTTCAACTCCTTCAGGGTGTAGATGTACTTCAAACTCTGGTGGTCTGAAAATAGCTCAAATTTCTCACCATAAAGGTAGTGTCTCCAAATCTTCAGGGTAAACACAATGGTCGCTAGCTGTAGGTCGTGAGTAGGGTAATTTCTCTCATGGACCTTTAGTTGTCTCGAAGCATAAGCAACTACTTGTCTTTCCTGCATCAACACTGCTCCAAGCCCACTCAGCGAATCATCAGTATAGAGTATGTAAGTAACACCAGGAGTTGGGGTGACTAGAACAGGAGCCGTAGTCAATCTTGTCTTCAGTTCTTGGAATGACTGTTCACATTTCTCATCCCATTGGAACTTAACTCCTTTTCTGGTCAACTTAGTCATAGGTTCTGTCAACTTAGAAAAATCCTTAATGAACCTTCTATAGTAGCCTGTCAAGCCCAAGAAACTTCTGATTTCTGTTACTGTCTTGGGTTGCTTCCAGTTCATAATAGCCTGCACTTTCTCTGGATCTACAGAGATGCCTTTTGCTGACACAACATGGCCAAGGAACTTGACAGTTTTCATCCAAAACTCGCATTTACTAAATTTAGCATATAGTTGGTTCCTTCTGAGAGTTTCTAGCACGATCCTCAAGTGTTCTAGGTGTTCAGGTTCTGACTTAGAGTAGATTAGGACTAAAAACTGGTTAAGGTACTGTCTGAACACTCAGTTCATCAAATCCATGAACGTAGTCGGGCATTGGTCAAACCAAATGGGATCATGGTGAACTCGAAGTGTCCATTTCTTGTCTTGAAGGCAGTCTTGTATATGTTAGACTCCCTGATTCTTAGCTGATGATAACCCGACCTAAGATCAATTTTAGAGAAATGAGTGGCTCC
This sequence comes from Tinospora cordifolia, assembly GCA_030144865.1. NCBI lineage: Eukaryota > Viridiplantae > Streptophyta > Magnoliopsida > Ranunculales > Menispermaceae > Tinospora > Tinospora cordifolia. The sequence goes on along the minus strand of JAJIYU010019530.1, from coordinate 1,376 downwards.
TCGTAATTAATCAAATAGGTCGTCAATCCTTGGTAAAGGATATTTATTTTTTACTGTAGCTTGATTCAACTTTCAGTAGTCGACACAAAGTCTAATAGAACCATCCTTCTTCTTCACGAACAACATTGGAGCTCCCTAAGGTGATTCACTCAGCCTGATGAAACCTTTCTCCCTGAGCTCGTCCAGTTGAATTTTTAGTTCAATTAGTTCTACTGGTGTCATCCTATAAGGAGGTATGGCTATAGGGTTGGTTCCAGGGTGAAGTTCGATCTTGAACTCTAACTCTCTTGCTGGTGGTAGTCTAGGTAAGTCATTTGGGAACACATCCTCATACTCACTGACTACAGCTAGGTCATGAATATTCTTTAAGTCAGTAGGTTCTTCTTCAGAGATCCTTGAGCTCATCCGTCTGCTTCAAGCAATTCAACAAGGCTAGCGTTAGACTTCTTGGTAGTCTCCGCATATCCCCATTGATTTTAAAGATCTCCCTAGAAGGTAATGTTATGGTCATCCGTCTCTTAGGACAATCTATCTGGGCCTGGTACTGATCTAACCAATCCATCCCCAAGATTATATCATAGTCATAGAAAAGTAGGGTATATAGGTTGACTGTTAAAAGTTTATCCCCAAACCTAAGGTCACAACTACACATCTTCTTTGAAGTCAAAATGGTCCCTATTGATGTGGACACATTGAAAGTCACAGGCATTGTTTTTGTCACAAGTTGTAACCTATCAGCTAGTTTTTTAGAGATAAAATATTTTGAGGCACCCGAATCAAACAACAGTCTCACAGTAACATTAAACAATAGGAACGTACCTTCTACTGCAGGGGCCTGGTCTTCCTAGGTCTCAACTGTGAGCATTCTAGCCTGGTTCTAACCACGACCCTGGTTCTACCCTTGATTGGCATTCTGATTCTATCTGGCTTGAGATCGCCCATTCTGACTTCCCCCCTGAGTATTCTGTTGTTGCTACTGGGAAGCCTGAGCTAGTGCAGTTGGGCAATTTTTTGCCAAATGACCCTTCTGCTTGCATGCGAAACATAATCCCAACCTCTTAGCTTCTTCCTTTGAATCATCTTTATTTTGCCTCTGTTTTTTGGAGCCTTACCACTTTTGCTTTTCTTTTGGGTCCCTTGTTGGTCCTTTCCATTTTCGTTTCGTTTATTCTTTCCTCTCAACCTTTGTTCCAGGTTGAGCTCCTGTTCCAGGATTAGGGCTCGTTCAACAACTTCCTTGTAGGTTCGAAGGCCCAATGTTATGATAACTGTTAGCGGACTCGCAAGTATACGAGATCGCTTGTAGTAATATCCGGAAAGTCCGGGTATCGTCCTCAGGGAATACTAATGGTGGTTGAATTTTCTTTAACACCAAA
>JAJIYU010019529.1:0-10799 GCA_030144865.1 Tinospora cordifolia | reverse complement strand
AGAGTTTTGGACCTTAAAATGTGTGATATGAAAACAAGTTGTTGTAACTTTTGGTGTTCTCCCTGAAACATAGCAGGCCACAGCTGATGCTAATGTTCTAAGTCCACTACAATAGGTGAGATAATTGGCATTGGCGTTTGTTTGCAACCAATTCTTAACAAAATTCATTATTAACTACGTAAATTAACTTCGGCTGCCTCGCCACCCTATTATATTGACTAATCTCTGGAGGGATCCTCACACGCCACAACTCCAGGCTCTGGTGGACTTCAAAGAATCAGGTTTGAGGCAAGGTTACATAAATCAGCTTCCTGCACTTTGTTCATGACCTCTATATTGTACATGTCCTCTGCTGAAATCAAGGTGACGTCCGAATTCCTTTTTGTTTTAGTCAGACACCTAAGGTAACCCCTTCTGTATCCAACATGCAAGCAGGTACGGTGACGGTGAGCATTGTTCAAAAAGAAAATCCTAGCAAGGACAAAGAGTTGAGTAAAGAGTAATAAGGTTCCATTGCTTCATTAGTCCGCATTACTCTTAAACCTAATTGTGTCGATTGGCTTAAAAACTGGATCTCTAATTGCAAATGAAAAGCTTGATGAAATAATATCGACTAGGTTTGGCAAATATATACTCAGAAATGTAAGAATCCAAAGCCAACATTACAAGTAACTGCCAATCAAACCGAAATAAATAGCAGGGCATGCAGGAAAAACAAAAGGAATAGAGCAATTAGACAGAGAAAATGTGGCTAAATGAATCTCCTCTCCACATTATAACCACCTTTGTTTGTTTGTTTGTTTGTTTTTTTTTTTAAAGGATGGTTATAGTGTATGGGGGGCCATTTAGCCCCATTGAATAGGTTATGGTAGGGTACCGATAGCTCCCCGGCCAGGCGGTGTTATAAGAACCGGGTCTGCTGTGTTGGCGGCTTTCAACTACAGAGTCTGAAGAATCGGAGCTGTTACCATCGTCGTTATCACCTTCTTTGTCTGATGCTCTCTTCTCTTCTTCATCGTCGTCGCTCAAGATGTAGAAGCTTGTTTCTGAAACAGAATTCTTCATTTTTTTTTTTCACTGAAAATTAAAGGCTTTATTCAAATAATCAAAACATTCCTTGTCCAATAGAATCTTAATTTCATATCGCTGTATTTGATATGGAACGTAAAGGGCATGGTCTCTCTGTCGTAACCCCAATCAAGGATCTGCAATTGGAGAGGAGTTGTGAAAAATAAGTGCGTTACAATAACGTCCTTTTAACTATTTAGAAAAATAGTGTGATAATTCTAAGTGAGAGACAAATAATAATTATTCTGAAATTTGTAGAATTTAATAGTAAATTAAAAAATTGCATTTTACTCTATAAACGGCCATTAACCTTACCAAAGGTGCGACGAATCTAGACAAGCGATATGTACTCATTAACGAAATAGTGTATGAAATTAAATCTAATAAAAAGTTACCATCAACCTCTATCAATTCTATCTCTTCCGTGCTGGAGACCAATTCATGATCTGACTCTTACAAAAAGGTCAAAGGTCAAAGATAAAGTCGAAGATGGAAAACATAGGAAAAATTAATGGTAAAGATTTCATGCCTAGTGAGATTCTTCCACTCCACTTTGGATTGATATTATTCAGCAGCATTTAATTATCTAATTATTAAGAAGAGGGTGTTTCATTAATTTATTAAAAGTTAAGTTAATATAAATAAGTGTGATGGAAATATTAAAACAATACCGTATGAGAGCAACCTAATGTAAATGTGAATAGAAATGAATGTCTATGTCACATAGAACGGAATATGCATTAAGCCAAATACACACGCGCGCGCGCGCACACACACACACACACATATATATATATATATGTTCAATGCGAATATAAATTTTAAATATAAAGTAGAAGTAATATAAATAAATATAAATATTGTCAACATAACTATCAACTTTGAAACAGTTATATTAACAGTCACGACAACAAAATAAAAAATTTAAAATAACAAGCTAATATTTTAAAAATAAAAAATAGGACACACTTACATTAGATATCACTTTTTAACTTTAACATTTATTAAATGTAATTATATGCCACTTAAGATGTACATATTTTTCACCTTGATAATCTAATATTTTTTCAAAAATATAAATTTATATTTTCATTAAAGAAGTTTTTAAAAATATTCTTAAATTAGCATCTCAATTATTGAATTACCTCAAATCATGAATGAATTACTAAATAATCTTAAGGCAATTTATGGTGATATAATAAATGTACATTATGATGTCTTTTTGATGGAGTGAATCCATTTTTTCATCCTTTTGATTTAAAAATAGCTTATTTTCATGATGGTGAAAATTCATACCCTAACTTTTCCACATGTAGATTATATCTTTACTTTTGTACCACCAACATACAATAAAAGATACCGACTAACCATATAAAGAAAAGAACGGATAAACACAAACAGCCATTTAAAGACTAAAGAAAAAACAGAGAATTAATTGCTACTAAACTTGCCATACCTTTTCTGTTACTCGTCAATGCCGTCGGTTAAACATCTTCGACTGAATTCTACCTTTCAACTCAGTAAATCTGATCCGGAAGCACAAATCCTGCTTCAATCGAAAATTCAGAAAGAGAATCAACAGATTAATCTTGCTAGGAAAACATGAATGGCATAAATCACACAGCATTTTACAAAGCATTGAAACAGAGACGAACATGAATCAGAAAACACGGATTGATCTCAAAGCAGAATTATACAATCTCAAATTGCTTGAGAGATCTGAAGCTTTGTTGAACTCTTTAAATATTAACGAATCAGAAGCAACATGATTCACAATTCGTAGCTAAAGAAAGCGATGCAATAATTGTCTCTCAAACCTCGATGAAGATCTTGAAAGCAACAGAAGCAAAGCTCCGGAGAGAGGAGGCTCTTCACAGGAACCAGAAGTTCTTAACTTCCCCGACTCTTGTGGTTCTTGCGAGTCTCAAGCTACAACGCCTCAGTTTAAATACTCCTTCAAGCCCGGAAGAGTTCCCCTTACGGAAATTATTGGATAGATTCAGTCGTACGCACGAAACAGATCTTTGCCCGAATTCACGGCCTTTTTGTTTGTCTTTTTTTTTTTTTTTTCAGTAGGGATTTTTTATGAGGTATCACGTGCTGAGTGTTGGATAATCCAATCAAAGACATGCCCAGAGTTGTGGTGCAAAGTCAAAAAGGCCAGCAGACGCTAGAAGTTCCCACGATTTTTGTTATTAAATCTCAAAATATTGGAATGTTTTTTTTTTTTGAAATTTTCTTTTATTTATTTATTTATTTACTTGTACAAAGGCTGGACTAGCATAAAATATTATAACCGGAAGTATAGCATTTGAAGTTGGTGAAATAGATAGTTAAATGGTCATTAAAAAATAATTAAAATTTATTAAAATAATTTTATCTTTATAAAAGATTATTAATTGAAATAATTTTGGATCCTTATTTTTTGAGGACTCAAGTTATCATTTTGCCTTAAACTCTCAAAAACTCAAGAATGGCCCTAAGTATAATTAGTCTAAATTATTATAATTATACATGTAGCACTTAAAGTTGGTGAGATAAATAATAAAAGTTAAATCCGAGCATCACATGCGTAAAATTTGCAATCAGATATACATTTTTTATCTTTAGGCTTAAAACTTAATTGTTGTGTTAACTTCTTCATAGTGTAAAACTGGTATTAAGTATTACAATTATATATGTATATATATATAGTATGTAAAGTTAGTAGGATAGATAATAGAAATTAAATCTATTCGTGAGTTATTTTAAATTTATTAACTTTTACTTACAGTGTTTAAGCCACTACTAACCACTTAAACTATCCATGTTTAAAATAATAGAATTGCTTTCTTTGCTTACAATCAATGTATCTCAAGTTCTACATGTATCTTGCTGTAGAACTTATCCTATCTCCATATCAGATTCCCTGAAAAACATGGAATAAATTGATTGATTGGTTCCTTAATTACTATTTCCTTGATCATTGATATAATTTAAAAAATTATGATATGTAAGGCTAAACATTAGGGCAAACATAATGGGTGTTTGGTATCGCTGAGGTGGCACTCAATGGAGCGCTACCTTAGCGATACCAAACGCGCAGCGCATCGAGTGCTTGGTACAGATTGAGTGCTCAATGCCGTAGATCCTTTTTTTTTTAAAAAAAATTTAATTACGTGTCTGCAAGCTCATACGCTCGATATAGACCGAGAGTATGAGCTTTGCAGATGCTCTTATATCATGCTAATCTTCTTTCTTCTTCTTTTCATTCTTTCAATTCTTTTTTAGACTTTGGTTTAAATAATAGAGAGAGTAGCCTAACCATAAGAAATTAGAAATGAAAAAAAAAATTAAAAATAATAAAATTGACTTTGTGGAGCCCACATTTATTTGAAGATAATCTGAAGCAGGATAAACGTGATCTAGGTGGCGATGTGCCTCTCTCTATCGTCTTATCCAATAATTGTCCTGCCACGTGTTGTTGCCTTTCTGTCATGATGAGGTGGCAAGCACATGAAATTATTACTCATAAAAATAAAAATAAAAATAAAAAGAATAATAGTCTTAATCAAGAGCCAGCCAATGGCAATGTTACTAATATTTTATTTTTAGTATTTGAATCGCCAATCATTCAGGTCAGAGCAAAACGTGAACCATTCACCACTTCACACCCTATCAATACTCTTGAAAAATCAAGGAAATTATCTGGTGTGCGAAGCTTATCACACAGAGCTTGATGCGTCCCTGTGAATTTCCTGTCGAATCAATAATTTAACTTTTTTTTTTCTAATAAAAATTTATCAAAAAAGTTTGGGTTTTTTGAATGCTACTAAACACCCTTAGTCAAGTCAAGTTTAATTTAAGGGCTGCATATGTATAAGAAGTTATAAAGAACTTCTTTAAACAGGTTATTTTATAAAAATTTAAATAGTGATTAATTATAAAATACATATAAAATTAATTTTAAAAAATTATTAAAAATACCAAAAAATAAAAGATGTAAAAGGGTTTATAAGACATCTATATGTTGTGTTCTTTTTTTTTTGGTGAATTTCAAAATAATATCCCTTTAATTTACATGATTCTAGTTATCATCTCATAGACAAGATCTTTTCAGAAGACTAGAGTGGATAATTGCTGAGCCATATACTACAGGAGGAGGCCATGGGCTTGTATATTGTAGTTGAAAACGTAATAATCAATATCCTTTCACGTTATAAATAAAATGAAAGGAGTCTCCCATGCATGAAGCTAACTTAATGAAAATAGGAGCACATGCAGTTTTAAGAAAGAGTAGCCCAACCAAGAAGGCCATCAAGGTTGGTGGGCAAGTTGGCTAAAGGTAGGTAATTAAATTAAATGAAGCGCAAAGTAGGTGAGATATATATTCATTTATTTATGTGCACATGCAAGGCCTTATACATTGCATATGAGAATGTCTAGTGTTAAGACTGCAAGGCAAAGATGAGATCCAAGAGATATATTATGAGCGCCCATGTTTGATTAAAAAAAAAGAGAATGTGGCCACAATTTTCATTTTTTTTTTAAATACTGTCATTAGGACTAGGTGAAGCTAAGATCTCGTTGTAGGAGAGTGCTATATAAAAAGGCAAAAAATTCTTAAACATGAATCATGCAAAGCAATTATTATAATCTCATTTCTTACTTCTATTTAGAAAAAAAAAAATTAAATTAAATTTCTGACTTCAATTAAAAAATTAAGATGAATATCCAATATTTATTCGTAGGCGTTTGATCACATGCATTTCTAATCTAACTTCATATATTTTAACACTGTTATGGCACACAGTCTCAAGCCTTTTGATGGCCCTCTTTTTTTTTTTCTTTTTAAAAAAAAATTGTTATGATGTATTTTTTAAATAGAGATTCAAAAAGACTATTGAAAGATTTTTTTTTAATTTTTGGTGTTAGAAATAATGCAAATAATTGAGAAAAGTTACTATCTTAGATTCGCTTTAAATCAAAATGAAATAAAAGTCATATTATTTTAGAGAAAAAAAACAAAAAAACAAAAGAAAACAAATAGCATGTCCATGGAACTGAAGAAAGAGATAAGATGACGGGAGCATCAATTATTGGGCAATAATTAATCAACCAACACTAACGGCAAAAAAACTGAAACTTTCATCTGGGGATGAAATTATTAGAAGTTGATGCTTCAGTCCCACTTTCAGACACAAATGGCGCGCGCCGCGTGGCCTTCCATGCAGTTTACGCGCGTAGCTGCGTCTCATCCAACTTGTCTGATCTTCAGTTCTCAGTCCACATGAAAGCTTATCAAGTGACAAGATGTCGAACCCCACAACAAACTGCCAGCGTGACATTCTCTGCTTCCAACGAAGTCGGTATTGCAGATCCCAAATTAGTGGAAGCCCTTGGTGGCACGTCTTGGACGACCTCATACCGAAGAGGTATAAAATATATATCCAAAATGTAAATGTTACAAATATATTAAATTTCTCAATTTTAATATAAAAATAGTTTTTATATAATTCTTAAATTTCATAATATCAAAAAAATTTCTCCTTACAACTTTTTCCCTTTTCTTTAATATTCTTGCCCACTTTTTTATTTTTAAAATTTTTTTTACAATTTATATTTACAACAGGACATTATTATTATTATTTATGTTTGAAAATGATGTATTAATGCTTTAGTTAAGCTAAGTTAATAATTTTAAAAAAATTGATTATATTTTACATCGCACCCATCTAAAACATTAAGAAACGTGAATGGATGGAAGGTCAAGTGGCTCCTTGAAGTAGTTGTTACTTTGTTGCTTTGCTTGCTATTCTTTTCTTTTCGTTTCTTTTTCTTTCTTTTCACATATTAAAATAAGATTTTGAACTTGTAGATTAGATCTTGCCAACAACATTGCAGCCTCAAGTAGATATCCCAGAGACAAGGGCAGCCTAAGTAGATATCCCAGAGACAAAAAGACAGCCCGTAGTTAGAGGCAGAAAGGCCGATATGATGCAGCATGAACTCACAAGGACATTGACAGCTAAAAACTTCATTATATTCAGTAATTCAATTCCGCTCAAGGCAACGCTGGATTGAGAAATTTTTTTATATAATTGTAACATTTGTAACTATTAAATGAATTTATATACACACCAGTATACCTAACACTTAAACATTTAATAGTTGTAAAGTGTTGCAATTAAATAAAAAAGTGTCGAAAATAGTCAATTTAAAAGGGACTTAAATTCTGAAGGTGCCACTCGGCTAAGCAATCACTAATTCTTTTTATTGTTACCTTCCTCGAAGCGGTGTAGTCTGAGAAACATGCAGTTCCTATAAGCTTGAGCAGCTGCCAATTGAGCTGCCTGTGCATGTTTTTTTTAGTTGAAGAAAAGTAGGAGGGAAGGAGAATCCCCAAAAACGGAAAATTCCAAAATATCTGTCAAACCATTAGCGTAACGGGTTCGATTCTACGTATGTACCCTCCATTGCATTAAAAGAACCATTCAGAGTTCAGCTTATTAGACCCAGTCCAAAACAGGCACCTCGCTGAGAACAAGGGTTCAAGAAGATTGAAGTTCAGCACTTGCAGTATTCTATCTTTAAAAAAAAAAAAAAATTATAGACAATTGTTTATATTCACTCGACACGGACCACAAAATGTTCGGCAAAATAATTATTCGAGTCTTCTCTCTCTCTCTCTCTGTCTCTCCACAATCCAAGAAACTATTACTATGATTTCTATCATATATATGGAACAAGTGATGACAAATCAAGACCCACCCGTCAATATTTAGATGCATTTCACCATACCTTCAGATGAAACTCTTCTAATGCTTAAGGCCCATGGCTTCCATTGTTCTCAAGAAAAGGCCTCAGTCGCTTTTCAATAGTCTGTTCTTTCTTTTGATGTTTCAAGAGACCATAAAAAATGAGAACAAATTTCACAACTTGCTCAATGATACACATTCCTGGAAGATGCGGGAGTATTGTCAGCTGCTGTGTGAGGTAGGAAAGTTGGTTCCATCTTTAAGATGGCCAACAGCTGTTGGACATGGCCATCCAAGGATATTTGTGCCCAAAATCTGGAAGCAAGCAAGATTTAAGAAAGCATGTTGATAGGAACATGTTAAAACTTCTCGAGCCAAAAAGCAGGAACTTAGATCACAAACTCAGACTTGAGAAAGATAACTGAGACTTACCAATATGATGTTTTTGAGTACACCAAGGTCAAAGGGATGGCGGTAGCTCTGCCCAGATTTCCTTGCTAACCACTCTGCTCTTTTTCCTTCATGGTACTGGTGAAAATATGATACAAAAAGCAATAAATAAATAAACTACCATGAGGAAGAAAGATGATACAAAAGATAAAAGCATGTCCTCGACTCACTTCTATGGTCGTCATATTATGCATAAGCAGGTAGATATGCCAAATTAAGAGAGTTCCCAATGTCACACTTAGCATGGTCATGATTGATCCACATATTGCCTGAAAAATTGCAGGTTATGCAAAATTTAAATGAAAATGAATGCTGATAAAAACAGATAAAGTAAAATAAAAAATAAAAAAATTCATTTTCAAGCAAGATTTTATTTGGTATTTTTATATGATCTTCAACCTACTTAAAATTCCTGTGACACACCTCTGTTTATGATTCTTGACCAAAACAAACCCTCTATTTATAATTCATGAGCATGAAATTAAAGAAGTTTACTTTCACTGAGATTAGCAGTTTGGATCTGTTTAGAGAAGAGATCAATCAGTGGGATTGCAAATATTAACCAGTGGATTGTGTATTAATCAGTGGATTGCAAATATCAACTAGAGGATTGTCAATATCAATTATTGGGATTGTGTAACAAGCTATGTACTGAAAACAAATCCATGTGATTGCAAATGAAGAATATTCTAAGAAGTTATTTATAGTTTATGCTAAACTTATAGAGAATATAGGAATTGCACATATATTTGTATCTGCTCTCACATTGATAAAGGATAAAGTAAATAAGAAAAAAAATTTCCTTTAGGTCACAAAAATGTGTCTCGATGTTATTTTTAAGTTTTACAACATGACATTAAGGAATTAGGTTTGAATAATTGAGGATTCCTATTTGACCCTACATTGACAGATTTGTGTTTTTTGTTGGCATTCGTCGTTGAAACCATTACTGTTCATTGCTGCTAGGATCATGATCCTCACTACATTTTATTGTCATCACCAACACTGAAATCATTGTCACTGTTGTTATTTCCTGACATTGTTGTTCACCGTCACTATGTCCACCATCTTTGCGACCTTATTTTTCACCTTCTTCAACCAGCATCGAAACCTCTTCATCATGTCATCCCTGCTGATTTCTTCTCTCTTCATCTTCCATCTTCTAGTTGCTCTCATCTCCATCTCTGAAACAGGTTTAGAAAAAGGAAAAAAAAGGAATAGATTTGGGGGAAAAAAAAACGAAGAGACCTAAAACGAAGAAAAAGAGAAACAGATCGAGAGAAAGGAAAGATGAAAAAGTTTTATCCCCGGCCTTACCAAAGAGAACTTTGTTTGGCCTCCATCACTGTTATCAAAATATCTAACTGAACATAGTATTTGTTGCTGCTTCCACTGATTCATAAGCCAAAAGAAAGATGCACAAGTTTCAAAACTTGGTATCCAAGTTAAATATTTAGTTAGGTTCAATTTGGATTCGATCAAGCAATTGAGAGCTCTATTTGATATTCCTTGAAAACTCTCGGTTACCAATTCATTGGTCCATTCAGGAAAGATATTGGATTTAGAGTCTCGGATATAACATCTGCCAACTCTCCGATTAAGGATTCTAGAGCTATTGACCACAAGACCAACTCTTCTCATATATTTCACAACAATAATCCATGTTCAAGCAGTCAAAAAATAACCATAGCTGATGGGTCCCTTATCACTGTTGCAGACACAGGAGATGCTCACCTTAGCCCCAACAGTTAAACCAAGAAATGTCTTTCATGTACAAAAGCTCTCCACCAACCTTGTCTCCATACAAAATCTTACCAATGATCTAAGCTGTCGTGATTTTTTTACCCTACTCATCCATAATTCAAGCTTGAGATTAGGGGAAGACTTGCTACGGAACAAAATGGATTGAATCACACCTTGAGTTCTTTATGAGCAAGACCTCATCTTCACCCCTAGCCAAACAACACCCTTCATAATGACCAAAAATTTGGATCATCGTTTCACTCTTTGTTTAAGATGTTGGACATTGAATCTTTTCATTGTGATGTAAAGTACCTAAACATAAATATCTCATTTTTCTATTAGCTATGAAAGAAATTCTATTCCTTTTTAATTGTACTTATTGTGATATTTGGGTTCCAGTCATTCCTTATATTTTTGGGCATGTCAGTTTTTGTCTTCCATTGATGATTATATGAGAGTCTCTAAGATTATTTTTTCTTAAACAAAAATATGATGTGAGCATTGTTCTCCACATCTCCAAAGCATGGAACAAAATCAAAAAGTTTTGTTCTGATAATGCCAAAAACTATTTTAATCAAATCTCAACCTCATGCTTTCAAAAGGCATTATTCATGAATCGTTTGTGTAATTGCGTTGCTAAATGGAAAAATTTTAAAATTTATGTGTGTGTGTGTGTGTGTGTGTGTGTGTGTGTGTGTGTGAGAGAGAGAGAGAGAGAGAGAGAGAGAGAGAGAGAGAGAGAGAGAGAGAGAGAGAGAGCTAAGTCCTATAGGAGGCGGAAATCATTTTAAATCATTTTAA
>JAJIYU010019528.1:0-10750 GCA_030144865.1 Tinospora cordifolia | reverse complement strand
CAACATCAAAGAGGAGGACAAAATGGACTATTTCAACAGTAGCAACCGCGACCAAACAACAACCAGAGGCAAAATCAAAACTAAGGTCATGGGCAAAACTAGGTAAGAGTATTTGCAATTGCTGAAGAACAAGTCCATGCGGTGGAAAGTATATTCCTATTATTTAATGTTGCTGAGAAGTTGTTGTTTGATTAGGGTGCTACGAAATCTTTTATTTCAAACGAACTAGTTAATAAGCTACAACTAGTAACAAAAACCTTGTCTATAACCTTGAACGTATCCACACCCATAGGAACTACTATCACTATAAAGAGAATGTGTACATGTGATCTTAGATTTGGGGATAAGCTGATTTCAACCAATTTTTGAGTACTTCCATTCCATGGGTAAGATGAGATATTGGGTATGGACTAGTTAGACCAGTACTAGGTGCAAATCAATTGTCCCAAGAGAAGAGTGACAATAATGTTGCCCTCAGGAGAAGCCTTTAAAATTAATGGTGAGATTCATAGGTTACCTAGGAGCCCAATGGTGGCCATGTTGAACTACTTAAGGTAGAAGGATGACCTTGAAACACTCTTAGAGGAGGACTCTAAAGTACAAAAAGAGATCAAGAGCCTAGAAGTAGTCGGAGACTATGAAGATGTATTCTCTAGTGACTTATCTAGACTACCACCAACTAGAGGTGTCGAGTTCAAGATTGAACTCCAATTTGAAACTAACCCCATAGCTATACCTCCATACTGTATGGCACCAATAAAATTAATTGAGTTGAAGGCTCAACTAGACGAGCTATGGGAAAAAGGATTCATCAAAATAAGTGCATCACCTTGGGGAGTTCTAGTGCTGCTCGTGAAAAAGAAGGACAGATCAACGAGACTTTATGTTGACTATCGAAAACTGAATCAGGCAATGATAAAAAATAAGTATCGTTTACTAAGGATAGACGACCTATTTGATCAATTAAGAGAAGCCACTCATTTCTCAAAAATTGATCTTAGGTCAGGGTATCATCAGTTGAGGATCTATGAATTAGACATTCACAAGACTGCCTTTAGAACTTGATATGGGCACTTCTAGTTTACAGTAATGCCATTTGGTTTAACCAATGCCCCAACAGTATTTATGGACTTAATGAACTAAGTATTTAGGCAATACCTTAGCCATTTTGTCGTAGTATTTGTTGATGACATCCTAATATACTCTAAGTCCAAAGAAAAACACTTAGAACGCCTGAAGATTGTGTTAGAAATACTTAGAAGACACCAGCTGTATGCCAAGTACAGCAAGTGTGAATTCTGGATGAAGACAATCAGATTTCTTGGTTGTATAGTATTAGCAGAAGGTATCTCTGTAGATCCTGATAAGGTTGAAGCTGTCATAGATTGAAAACAACCTAAGACGATCACCGAGATCTAAAGCTTCTTTGGCCTAGCTGGATACTATAGAAGATTCATTCAAGACTTTTTCAAATTAGCATAACCTATAATTATACTGACTAGAAAAGAAGTTTCATTCAATTAGGATGAGAAGTGTGAACAATCATTCCAAGAACTAAAGATGAGATCGACTTCGGCCCTAATCTTAGTCACTCGAACTCATGAAATCACGTATGTTCCGTACATAGATGCTTCACAGAATGGATTAGGTGCAGTCTTAATGCAAGAAGGAAAGGTTGTTGCCTATGCCTCGTGACAACTAAAGATTCATGAACGAAACTACCCAACACATGACTTAGAACTAGCAGCTATAGTGTTTGCCTTGAAGATATGGAGGCATTACTTGTATGGTAAGAGGTTCGACCTGTTTTAAGATCGCAAAAGTATAAAATACAACTATACTTAGAAATAATTGAACTTTAGGCAGCATAAGTGGATGGAATTCCTTAAAGACTACGATTTCTAACTCCATTTCCATCTAGGAAAAGCCAATGTAGTAGCGAACGCCTTTAGCAAAAAATTTAGTAAATAGGAAGAGGAAAAGGGTCAGATGTACCAACTGATCTAAGACTTTGGGATGGGTGTAACATTAAATAAAGAACGGACCTTTCTATATTATATGACTTGTCAACCAGATCTTCTACATCAAATTAGGGAAGATCAAAGGCAAGACAAATGGCTTACAAGGTTGATTAAACGAATTCAACGAGCTAAGCATACCAACTTTAGAATGGATGTCGAAGGTTCCTTAAGGCTAGGAGAAAAAATTCGTGCACCGCAAAATCGACCGAGTAGGCAAATCATTCTAGACGAAGCCCATCAAACAAAGTGCATGATACATCCTGGAGGAGATAAAATGTATCAAAATCTCCAAAAGACCTATTGGTGGAGAGATATGAAGAAAGATGTAGCCAAGTACGTCTTTAAATTCCTAACCTGTCAGCAGGTAAAGGCGGAACATCGAAAGCCCTCTGAACTATCACAACCACTTTTGATTCCAAAATGGAAGTGAGATAACATCGCCATGGATTTTGTCAGTGGATTACCAAAAAATCAAAAAGGAGAAGATATTGTTTTGGTCATTGTGGATCGTTTCACTAAAGTGACACATTTCTTGTCAATAAGATCCACAGACCAAGTCAGTAACATGAGCTCGCCTCCCAGGCAGCACAAAAATATCAAAGTAAGATACTGTCGGATGATGTGGGCCTGAGCATGGGAGACGGGGTGTTACATTGTTCAACTCATTCTATCAGACTTGAGAGCCACTTATCTTACCTTTGTTCATCCTTGATCTAGCGTAAAAGATTTGGTTGGCAAGTCATGTTGTAAAGATGAACGTGTTTCTCGTCTAAAGCCACACCCAAGTTATAATCCTCAATTAACTGACACATCTGACCCTATTCCTCCTCATGTTTGTTGAATTTTCTACTCTAGGCATCAACCACTACATTGGCCTTTTCTGGGTGGTAATGTAATTGAAAATCATAATCCTTAAAGAACTTCATCCATCTTCGTTGCCTGAGGTTTAACTCCTTCTGAATGTAGATTTATTTCAAACTTTTATGGTCTGAGAATAGGTTAAACTTCTCACTATAGAGATAATGTGTAATACCCCAAAAATTTGTACGAAATTTGATAAATAAAATAAATTGACTTTAAAATTTTAATAATATTTTTAGATATAAATTGTGTATATTCTAAGGTATAAAATAAAATAGATAAAATAAAATTAATTAAAAAATTTTGGTGCAGCCTTAAGATACCCAAAAATGAATAATATAAAAAAATATAAATATATACATTATAGGTATGAGTTATATATATGTAACACCCTAAAAATTTGAGCGAAATTCGATAAATGAAATAAAATAAAATAAATTAACTTTGAGAAATTTATAATATTTTTGGATATAAATTGTATATATTCCAAGGTATAAAATAAAATAGGTAAAATAAAATTAATTGAGAAATGTGCAACCTTAAGGTACCCAAAAATGAAAAATATAAAAAATAGAAATATATACATAAAAATATATATAGGTACGAGTTAAAAATATATACAAGGTTGCACCAAAATTTCTCAATTAATTTCATTTTACCTTGGAATATACACAATTTATATCCAAAAATATTATAAATTTCTCAAAGTCAATTTATTTTATTTAATTTCATTTATCAAATTTCATACAAAATTTTGAGGTATTACATAATACCTCCAAATCTTTAGGGAAAAATATAATGGCGGCTAGCTCGAAGTTATGGGTTGGGTAATTTTGTTCATGGATCTTAAGTTGTCTTGAGGCATATGCAACAACCTTTCCTTCTTGCATTAAGACTGCACCCAATCCATTTAGTGAAGCATCTGTATACATAACATATTTAATGTCACGTGTATGAGTGACTAAGATAGGGGCCATAGTCAATCTTCTCTTCAGTTCTTGGAGTGAGTGTTCACACATCTCGTCCTAATTGAAATTGACACCATTTCTTGTCGATTTGGTCATGGGTTCGACCAACTTGGAGAAATCTTGGATGAATCTTCAATAATATCCAACCATACCTAAAAAACTTCTGATCTCTATAACTATCTTTGGTTGCTTCCAGTCCATGACAGCTTCCATTTTCTTCGGTAATATCCAACCATACCTAAAATCTTTAGATGCCTTCTGTTGATACTACATGACTAAGAAACTAAACCATCATCATCTAGAATTTGCACTTGCTGAACTTGACATACAACTAGTTTCTCCTAAGGGTCTCCAACTCAATCTTTAGGTGTTCTAAGCATTCAACTTCTAACTTAGAGTAAATCTGGATATCATCTATGAATAATACTACAAACTAGTCAAGATATTGTTGAAACACTCAGTTTATTAGATCCATGAATGATGTCAGTGCATTGGTCAAACCAAATGGCATCACTATAAACTCAAAGTGTCCATACTGCATCCTAAAAGTCGTCTTGGATATATATGATTCTCAGATTCTCATTTGGTGATATCGTGACATAAGATCAATCTTAGAAAAATGAGTAGTTCTTCTCAATTGATCGAATACATTATCTATCCTTGGTAGGGGGTACTCGTTCTTCATTGTTGACTGATTTAGTTTTCGATAGTCAACACATAATCTCTTGGACCCATCTTTCTTCTTCACAAAATAGTATCGGAGCACCTCATGGTGATTCACTTGGCCTAATGAATCCTTTCTATTAGAGCACATCTAGTTAAGTCTTTAACTCGATCAGCTCTACAGGTACCATTTTAAAGGGAGGTATGGCTATGGGGTTGGTTCCAAGGGTGAACTTCAATCTTGAATTCTACTTCCCTAGTAGGTGGTAGTCTAGGTAAGTTATCTAGAAACACATCTTCATATTCCCAAACTACTTCTAAGTCCTGGATCCCTCTTTGTTCTTCTTGGTCCTCCTTAGAGAGTTTCTTGAGTTCATCTTTCTGCCTCAAACAGTTCAACATGGCTATCGTTAGTCTTCTAGGTAATTTCTACATATCATTGTTGATCCTAAAGGTTTCTCTCGAAGGTAATTGTAACACCTCGGAATCTCATGAACGAGTACACGTTGTGACTTAAATAAAAATATAAAATGAAAGGTATGTTTGTAGAGAAATGAAAATTCAAAATAAAATAACAAAGAGAAACATTTACGAGTAGGAATTGGAGAAAAATATTATTATTTATGCTTTGGTAGTAAATTGAAATGACGATGGTTATTTGACGATGATAGATAAAATATGAATAATTTTTAAATAAACTACAATGATAAAAAAATATAATAAATAAGTACTGTTAAAAATAAATAAGAACTTTTACAATACGAGGATAAAATAGATTTTAGAATTAATAATGTTTAAAAAAACAAGAAGTGCATGGACGTCAACGAAAAAATGTAAAATTAATTAATTAAGAAGTAAATATATGCATAGACTATGATTGGGAAATAAAACATCAAATATTGGTGGATTAAATTCCAAGGTTTGTTGGAGAAATGAAATTTAATATTGAGTGATTGAAAAAAAAAATATGAAAACTTGCTTTTTATGGAAATTTGGTTGATGGAAGTATTGGTTGAAATAAAAAAGAAGAAAAATCTGGAAGAACCATGAACAAAGAATGAAGAATAGAAGAGAGAACAAAGAAAAAAAAAACCTAGAAGCTACTATCAACGATTTTGTGATTTAGGGTTTGGTGGTTTGAGGTGTGATGATCAACAAGGAGAAGAAGAAGACGAAGGAGAGAAGAAGAAAAATTTCATATCTAGAAATTATTTTGGTTTGGAATGAAGATGAAGAACGTGAGTTGGGGTTTTTCGTTTGTGTGATGTGCATTTTCATATTTGAGTCAAACTGATTTTGGCTGGTTGTGATGATCAAATGAAAGAACGAAGAACAAAGTTTGGGTTTCACATTTTGGATGAAGAAGAAATTTTAGATTTGAACATTTTGCTAGTTTGGGGATGAAGATGAAGAACAAAACCAGCCATTGTTGGTTGTTACTACTACTGCCGAACGAAGAAGAGGAGATGTGTCTGTGCCTTAGATCTAGTGCGAGCTGGTGCAAACGAAGAAGTGATGCCCTAGTTGGTTCATGCGTAAGGAAGAAGGAAACGACAGCTATGCGATTTGTGTTGCTACGATTTGTCCGTGAAGAACAAAGAAGATGAGTTGCTGGGCTTTGGTGTGTGAAGAATAAGAACACATCTGCGTTCTATAGTTCCGCGCGAAGAAGATGAATCCATAGCTGTTACGGTGTTTGGACGAACGAAGAACAGAAGCAGTTGTGTTATGCGTCGCAGTTGATGTGTTTGCTTGCATGAAAAAGACAAAAGGCAATGCCCTAGTTTTGAATTCAGATCTAAAAGGTATAATGCTTTTAATTTTTGATTTTTAAATTTTTAAATTTTAGATAGTTCGAAATTAAATTATTCTTTGATTATAAATGCGAAAAAAATGAAATTACTCTTAATAGTTGAAAAATCTGAATTTGAAGGTTTCATTGAAGTTTTTATTTATTGAACTATTATTATCTATTTGAATGAAGATTTGTGGATGTGCAATGAATTCTATTCGAAGTTCAGGGGGTTCGAAGATTTATTTTTTTAAAAAATATTATTTGATTTGCATGCAAAGAAGGGATTTTAATATTTAGAACTTCCTATAGTTAAAGATCTAAATTAAGAACCCAAATTCAAGTTTTATTGTTTTTAAATTATTAGTTCAGGTCTAAATAAATTATTTGGAAATGAATGAAGTATAGAAGCTTGAAAATTAATTATAAGAGTTTTTATTTTCAAATTAAAAGTTTAAAATAGTAGTGGTGTTATTTTTCAAAAATACAAGCTCAGAAACATTTTTGAACTAAATTTGGATAAACACTGAGGACCTAGAAATAAATTAAAATGATATTTTTTTCATCTTTAGAAACCTTATTTTGATCCAAATAAAATTAGTCGATTATGAATTAATCTCTTTTAGAAATAAAAGAAGATGATCGAAGCAAGTTTGGAAAGTTTGAGATTTGCATATTAAGTTTATTTTAAGACAAAGAGAAATTAAAAATTTTGGGAAGTATCTGAACTCTAGATTATTTTTTAAAATTATCATGAATAAAACATAAATACTTAGAAATTTATTATGATGTCGTTGAATTTCAGATTGAGAAATGTGGAGACTCGAAGAAATTATTTTATTCTGATTATATAAAATTCTAAAATTTTGGAATGACCCTGAATTAGTTGGAATTGATATTTGGACTTTATAATTATTTTAAAAATTATTTAAGCTTAAGAATATTTTTGAATGAGAAAGAATGTGAATTAGGAACTTAAAAAATTTTTATTGATTGTTGAATTTCATATTTTAAAAATTTAGAGTATCAAATATCTCAAAGGAAAGTAAGATAGCCCTGAAGGTCTGCAAAATCAGGTGGACGGAATTTCCTTACTTATACGTATTTTGTAGATTCAAAATTTGGAATATTTGTTTGAATAGTTCTAAATTAATTAGGATTGCCTTTGGAAATTGATTGAAATTGTTTAGAGTGCTTGGGTGATGTTATTATGAATGATTATTTATTTATTGCATGCATAAACAAGAAAACTGCATTTAGGTAGCATTCCTTATTTATTTGACTACCACTTTAATTGCATGTATTACTTGATAAATTTTCTATTACATGTGTGATGCTTTGATATGATTGAACTTGTTCATGAAACTAAAATAAGATGATAGATTATTAAGAATCCACATATCGGTGCGGTCGACAAGCCTAAAGTGGATCGAGTGGCATCTCCTATATGTCACTGCTAAAGATTGACGAGCCACAAGGCGGATCGTAGGTATTCTCAACCTAGAGCTGCCTGTGACAGCTAGAAGTCCTTGAGAGATGGTACTACATTATAGTAAGTACACTCCCTTGGATTGTGATTTTGATATGTAATCGGCCTTTGGCATTACCTGAGATTTGTCTCTGTTTTAGATCATAGGAAATACTTAGAGTCATCTCAACACTCTTCCAGTCTTAGATTACAACCAAAACAATTGAATGTTTGAATGCCTAATGTTTGAAAGTGTTTGTAATGCTTTAAATTTTGATTTATATAATGCGTGTGATGTATGGAAATGACTCACTAGCTTTCGAGCTCACTCCCACTTCTTCTTCAGGAACATATGGACATAGTGTGCAACAGTCTACGTCTAAATACTCTTACTTTTGATTGAAAACCTCATGGGGAGGTTATTCAGGATAGGAAGATTTAGAGGTTAGAACATCATTGTATGCTTTTCATTTTATTTTGTAACAAAACTGGATGTATGCTTTTCTTGAGTTAACATCGTTGTTTTACATGTATCAAGTTTTATTGTGGACTTGAAAATTATTTCAATGTTTTGATGTAACCATTGAACGATATTATACGGTTAACATTTACCATTGTAATAGAAGTTTTTGAAGTGATTTCACTACGTGATTTGTGATTTATGATTTATGATTTATGATTTCAAATTTTTAGTTTATTTTGTTTAACGATGGAAATCTGGTGAATATAGTGGAAAGTTATTTTGATCTTTTATTTTATGCAAAATGTGTTTCCATATATTTCTTTGATAACTATCTATTAGGAACTTGAATTTGAAGAAAAAAATTTCGACATGAATATTTTTAAGTAGCATTTCGATTCTCAATAGATGACGACTCGAACATGAGGCATCTCCACCAAGGAGGTGCATCTCTGCACTAGACCCATAGCACGTGACGGGAGGTCCAATTTGAGAATCAGGATGTTACAAAAATGGTATCAGAGCTTAATTAGTTTCTCGCTGGCAAAGATTTAATCTAATACCAAAATGTTATCAAAGCCCAATACTATGATACACTGGGTTAGACTTGATTTTCACTTTTACCAAATTTTATTTTAATTGAAAACGGATTTCATTGGATTTGATTTTCATGGGAAAATGAATTTTTCTGAATATTATTTTGAAAAGTAGTACAATGGATAGAAGTCTAGAGGAAAGTTAAGTGATGCCATCTTACTCAAGTTGGGTGATACGAGTACTGGTAGTTATCCCTAATAGTTGACCTCTTCTCAGGATAAAGGTCCCTTGAGATCCGATTTTCTTCTCTAGGAGAATGTCCCTAATGGTTGACCTTTGTTCTAATTAAAGGTCCTAGAGGGTTGATCACTACTCAGAAAAGTCTAAGACTTGGGACTGATAATATCATGAGGAATAATTGTATAAAGTGGATAGAGGTTGAATATTAGGTGGCTCGAAGCCCAAACAAGATTGAGGTGATGCCAGAGTACCTGAGTCACGTATTACAGGTGTGACTCGAATACTGAGAAGTATCCCCAATAATTGATCTCTTCTTGGAAAAAGAATCCCTAAAGGTTGATGTCCCTTCTTAGAAGGTGTGTTATCCCCGATGGTTTGATCCCAACCTCAATAAGATGTCCTTGAAGGTTGATTCCTACTCGAAAAAAAGTCTGATTTGGGAACTATGACATCAGATAGAGATGCAATGGATTTGAATACCATGACCATAGGTCTAGGTGGAGATCGGGTGTTGTTTAGAAAACATCGTAGATCATAAATAAAATAAAATCTTTTTAGACATAGGCTAGAGACAAAAAATGTGTTTGAACACACACTTATTTGGTCAGGACCCGAGTCTGGGAGGATCCTGTATCTCTGATCTCTATGTAGGATGGGGTGCATAGGGATTTGGGGATACGGAGGAATCATTAATTCAGAGAATGACAGACCATGTTTGGTGAGCGATCGATTTCTTTGGCTAAACTTGTACGCACTACATTGTACTACGATGGGTTAGTCTAGCATGGTGGGTCTTGCGTTAGCCTTAGAATGCGTCCGTGGGTGCACTATCACGCTATTTTTAATTAAAGGATGCGAGTAAAAATGGTAGGAATTTGTAGTCATGGACATTGAGACACTTGCGCCATTGT
Source organism: Tinospora cordifolia (assembly GCA_030144865.1). NCBI lineage: Eukaryota > Viridiplantae > Streptophyta > Magnoliopsida > Ranunculales > Menispermaceae > Tinospora > Tinospora cordifolia. The sequence continues at coordinate 829 of JAJIYU010019528.1, read as the reverse complement.
ATGGGTGTAATGTAATTCTAGGTGGAGGTTTGTGTGGAAGGACGAGGGTTGGATGGGGTGCCCGGATCTGGAAGCACAGATGGAAGCTTGAGATTGCATTATGCTAGCGTGTATTGTTTGCTTCTTTGTTGGATGATTGTTTGTAATGTAATAAAAGTAGTAAAATTAATTTGAGTATATACTCGAACTCCTGTATCCAAAAACAACGAAATGATGTCGACTTAGAAGCATAAACCTCTAGACCATTAAGACAAAGTGAGAACTTAGAAACATGAATCTAGAGTCACAGTAGCACGATAAACGCGAAAGGGTATAGGTCGGTAGCAAGCAACGATCATTATTAGGTATCCAAAGTTGTAAAAATAAAGTTTGATTTGTTTTGGTTATTGAAATTGGCCATTTCAGTAGGATTAAATTATTGGATACTGAAGTATTTTGACTTGTCAATAATGTCAAGCACAAGGGAAGAACCTAATAGAACGGTAGCCAAAGGAGAAACTAGAGAGGAGCTTGAGCCTAGAGATGAGGCCATGCCAGTGGTAGAAGGATCAATAGGGGTTCACATCCCAAAGATCATCATTGAGAATGGTAGAGCAGCTAGTGAGAATCCTATAGTTACTAGTAGTACCAACTGCTAGTATTAGTACAACCATAGATGCAGCCACTATTATAGCCTCAAGCTCGCAGAATGTCATGGATGTCACACATGATATCTAGGTTAGTATATCACGGTTCCTATATTAAATCACGCCAGAGTTTGTGAACTCATAGTTCTTCTCAGCATTAACTCGGAAAGAAGGCTACATTCGCAATCTTTCCACTAAAAAAT
>JAJIYU010019527.1:0-10760 GCA_030144865.1 Tinospora cordifolia | reverse complement strand
GCTTTATGTCTAGGGTTTATTTATGTTGCATATTATTCATTCATCATCTAAAGAATGCATTTTTGCATCTCTTTATCTATTTAAAAGTGTGCACATAAAGTAAGCAACAATCTCCAATACAATAGTCTGACTAATTATTACAATTATAACACACTATCAATTTCAAAAGAAACTAATAATGATATTACATCTTTCTTTTCCATTTTCTGTTAAAACCTAAAGAAAATAATGAAAAATAGAGTGAGCAAACAACAAGTTCAGTGAATAATCTAATTTATGGTATTATATAACCATCATATGTATAAAATATGCAAAGCAAAACAAATTTTAAATCATTGACAAATAAATAAAAATAACATACATGCATAATGTAATGTGTGAACTTGCATTCAATCTCAACAATGTGCAATCCTTTTGAAAATATGAACCATCTCTCTCCTTCTAGATAACAACGCAAATCTATTCTTCACTGCTCAAATAAAGAGTGCATCAGCGTCTAGTTATTTAATTATTTATTTATTTCTATTTCATTCATCTCATGTTAAGAACGCACCAACCAAGATTATCACAACGATTAATCCTGTTACTCTGCTCCTAGAGACTATGATAAATAGAAATGATGTCATGTTAATAACCTATTTAGGTATGCAATTGACATTCTACAATGCATCAAAATCATTTTATGAAATTCAAATAAGCATGAAATGCAATATATCATTCTATACAAATAAAATCCGCATTTTAAATATATTACCACAAGCAAAGATCACTCACCAAAATTAATACCCAAGTAGTTCTTAATAGCCAATAACAATTTATTTTCACAGCACCAATGTAATTCTGTCACCAAAAATCATTTTACATACATCAAATCAAGTTCAACTCATTTAGATTTATTTTATAAATCATTTCCAACATATTTATAGCTCATATTTAATTAAATATATGCATTTGATCTCACGTATTGGTGCGCATTAACCTAAATATACTTAATAATCTTTAAGATTATTTTCTACTTATATAAAATATTTTTATAGCAGAAAATATTAAAAATAGGCTTCTCAATTATATTTTTATTATTATTTTTAATTCTGATAAATAACTCAATTGGTTAATCACTCATCAAAATTTCAATTCATACTCAAAATTCACGAATTTGATGTTAATAGATACGTATTTTTATTGTCTACATTTTTATAGGATTCAATTAGAATTTTATTAGGGTTTGACATATCCAAAAACCCATCATAAGGTTATTCAACTTTAAGTATTTATTTTAGTGTCTACAAGATAAACCAATAAAAACTAACTACGTATAATATATATATCACAAGGAGTATCTTAGTATAATTTTTACTAAGTTTTACCCACGATGGAGTAACACCTCATTTTTGGGTACTACTATAAAACATCCATTAAAGTAAAAAATTATACCCCTAGGATCATAGTATGCAGCTTATTTAGCATTTTTGTAATAAGAATCGGAAAAAATTGCTTGCCTGCGCATCAAATCTGTCAAAAAGCATCAAATTTCCTATTTTGTGTGTTCATTTTCTTCTCTGGTTTCACATTCTATTTTGTTACTCTAGCTTGCATTCGGGAAATGAAAACACGAAATAACCAGATGAAATGAGAAACATCCAAAAATGCGACCGTCCCATGTGTATTATATATTGTATGCCCATCCATCCATCCATACCTTAATATCATCTTTTGTTTTTTCTTTCTTTTGTTTGCCATTTCCCACATACCCACATATTTCCTTTATTATTGATTTGATTTGATTTTTTTGTTTTTTTTCCTTTCCTAAGCCATTGCACACCACCCATTTATATATAATTTATGTAATACCTACAATTTTAGTGTTGTAATACCCGAAATTTGAGTTTAAAAAAAATATTAAAAATTATTGTTCAAATATACGATATTGTTCAAATATACGGTTACTGTTCACAAATACGGTCAATATTTTGTCGGCAGAAAAAATAAGGTTCGGTGGTTACTGTAGGTACAGTAACAGGCACTGTAACTACAATAACAAATTATTTGTAACTGTGCGGTTTTGTCTTTTTCTGCCAGAAAAATCTATATAAACCCCCCCTCATTCTGAAAATTTATTCCAACAAGAAAAAAAGAATTTCTTTGCTTACTCTCTTCTCTTATCTTGTTCTTCAGCTGTTTTAGACAGCAAATATAGTAGTAGGAAGGGAAAAACCCCAGTTTGTGCATAACAGTAGTGAAGATCTACTGTTGGGTGCCTCTTTTGAAGCAATTGGAGGGTTTTTCTTATCAAAGCAGGTATATTCACTTTGCTCTAGTCTTTATTTAAGATTAGAGATGTCGTTGTTTAATTTAGTTCGCATACGTAGTTTACTGTTCATATATACGGTATTGTTCATATGGTACTGTTCACTGTTACTATTTAGCATTGTTCGTATATATGGTACTGTTCATACGGTACTGTTCATGGGCATCGATTAAATCACATTTTCGAAACGTAGATCCTGAAGACTGTTGGTCAAAAACTCGAAACAAGTTGAGATAATACTACAAGGATTTAGAGAAATACTACTGAGGTGGAAGTGATTACTCTACTCTCTAGTATTATTTAAATTTTAATGCTAAATATATGATGTTTACATTGTTTGAATACCTAGAAATATGCAAGGTTGTTGACTAAATGATTTGTGAAAGATTTTCTTTTATTTTTAATTATTTATGACCGAGAGAGTATGCTCTGTAGTTGCGTCTTGTACGATTTTCTATATCAGAAATCGACAGTCATTGTTTTTATTTATGAAAATATTAATTTATGATGTTTTGCTGATGGAATGTTTAATTATTGATGAAATATTTATTTTATTATGCCTTGTTCACAAAAAGAAGATTAAATAAAGATTTCAACCACGTACCGGCGCGGGGACGAATGTCCTTCATGTGTGTTCCATGCAAAATTAGAACTGGTTGTCATGATTGACACCTGAATGAACTGGGTTTCAGAGATGATCCCAAAGAAGGGTTTGAGTTTCAGAATTGATCTCTCTCCCCAGATCTGGAACACAGAGGTTAACCCCTTTCGGTCTAATTGACAGTTGTTGATAAATAAATGTTTGAAACGCCTAATGGATGATAAGTGTTTGTATGTTCAATGTTTGATTTAAATAATGCTATGGATGTACTGTGTATGATTTACTGGGCTCTTGAGCTCACCCAATCATTTTTTTCAGGTAACTATTGAAGACATCACCCCAGCAGATCAATGTAAATTAATAATAGTGTGCCTCACAATATGAGGATGTAGAAAATGAACTGTATTGTAGGGCTTGCGATCACCCACTATATTTGATCATGTCAGATGTTGATAGTATTTGTATTATCAAAAGATAGCTATGGAGCTCACAGAATTATTTGTAACTATGATCATGAATCAATGTTTTCAGTTATTTTGAAATACTGAGATTATAGTGTTTCTGTTGTATTTATACTTTATATCTTGGGATATGATCTGATGAAACTAACGGATGTGATAAATGATGAAAAGAAAAAGTAATATCTCCAGTTCTCAGATAGAAAGCAGGATTAACTGCACTAGGAAGAAATGACGTCTCAAGCTACGAAACAACCATGTCGCCTATGACGTATGTGAGAAAGATCGGGAGCTAGGGTGCTACAATTTATCAACTTAATTGCCATCAACCCATCATTCATTTTCTTTCTTATTATTTTTTATTATTTTTATTTTTTTGCAACTCATCTCCACCAACATCTATTTTATACCATTAACATTATATATTTATACTATTTATACTCATTTATAAATCTATATCTATTATTCATAATTCTGTAATAATAATAATAACAATAACATTACTATTATTGCTATTATTATTTTTACTATTAGTTTACCCAAATTTATTTATTTAATTCTTTTCTAAATCTCTTTATAAATTGCATTTTTTACATGACATTATTTAACTTATATGTATATGTATAATGCATACTTATACACATATGTCATATCCACATGTCATAAAAATTACGAATTATTATAAGGATGCAATGATGAAGTATATACTATCAATGAGTATGAAAGGAAGTACATAGTCGACACAAATAACAAAACATGCACTTGCAGTAGGTTTCAAATGGATGAGATACAATGTCCACATTTAGTCGATTTGATTAATAAGAAACATATGGACACATTTTTTATACATTTCTTGAATATTATTTATATATTATACGTATATTTTGTGTACACAGTCATCTATTTTTTATCATTATTTAACATCTCTGCAGAAAATTATTTTGTCTATATTTTCTATATATTTCTAATATATATATTTTTTGTATATTTTCTATATATAATGATGACAACTTTACACAAATAACTATAAATTGAAAATACAGAATATGTCTAGAAAATGTTCAACGGCCTCAAAAAACCATCGGATAGTTGACTTCAATTGAGCTAGTTTCTAGATAGTAAACTATATTCATGTAATGCAAAAATTGAAATCTCACATATGTATAAGAACTATAAATGAAGATGACAAAAGCAATAAAAAGTAAGATGAAAAAAACAAGATTATAACTTGTTTTCAAAACTATTTGCGATAATGGACATCCAAAATTTCTAACTAAAATATTTAGTTAGTTTTGACAGTCCATGGGAAGTAATGAATTGAAGTTTTGAATCTAACTCTTTCCTTAATAATGAAATTTGTAATAATTAAAAAAAGAAAAGGTTGTGGTGCCTAGGTAGAAGTAATAGTGTAACGGCCCGTATTTTTAAGAAATTGAGTCAATGGGCTCAACATGCATTTTGATGTATTAATTAATGAATTATAAATAAAAATCCATGATTTTACATGTATTGTATAATTTAAGGTGTGAATTAAATGGCAATATATGATTTTTGAAAATAAAATTAATTAATGTGGGTATTAAAATAAAAATGACAAATCCAGTCATTTAATTTAAGTATATTTATATATACTTAAATTATGATTTGGATGATAATAATAATAATAAGAGAATAAAGTAGATGACTCATGTTGTATTGAATAAGAAATAAATGAGATGATGGGTGGATAATGAAGAAATAAAATAAAATAAAATAAATTCAAGGGATAAATGATGATTTGGATGATAATAAAAAAAAATAAATAAAAATCAAATTAGAAGATAATATATGATGATGATACAACACAAATATATATGTTGATATAAATATATATAGATGCTTGGTTGGAAGAAAAAAATAAAAATAAAATCAAAATCAAAATCATTATTATTTATTGGATGAGAATGATGAGGTGTGGAGATAATGAAACGAATAATATATATATATATTAAAGAAGATAATGGCCTTGATGAGTGACAAGATAAGGATTATCATTATCTTGAGCATTTAATGATACGGTGCGTCCCCCCCCCCCTTCCCCCTCTTACCATCAATACCCCTCTACTTCATTTTATTTTGCTCATCCCTTCTTATTCACACTCTCATCCTAGAATCAAAGAAAGAAAAAGGAGAGGCAGAAGAGAGAAAAAAAAAGTGAGAAAAAGGAAAAAAAAAAAAGGGGAGAAAAAGAAAAGGAAAAGAAACAAAGAAAGAAAAGATGAGTTGTCCACTTTGAAGATCCAACATTTCGGGTAAATTATTTTTTTACCTTCTTTTTAATTATTATAGAAATTTTAAATTTCAGTTTTATAGTATAGTTTCAATAAATGCATTAATTTATTGTGCGACCCAAAAATTAGGGCATATTTTCCCTAAGAATGAAACTATACAATATATATATATATATCATTATATTCAAATTTACGAGTAGAATACAGATATGTATATTATTTGTACCCTCGTTGACCCTAGAAAATTATATGACAGTTGGAAGTCGACACATATGAGGTATACCCATTAATACTTGAATTTTAGTCGGTGAGTACTAAAATGTCCAGAATGAAACTCTGAACTTAATAACACTGAAATTAGGATTTTTGGAGGTCAATGAACATATTAAATTCACGTTTATGCGATTTGAGGATTAATTAATAAAGATAGAAAAATATATATACGGTAAACATAATGATAAATAATAGAACAAAATGTTATATAATATTGTATAACATTATAAAATACTTATTAGGGAAACACATAACATAGGAAATAATATTTATGTATTGAATCGTCAAATTTATAAAAGTGGCTGATTATTATGTACCAAAGGTGGGACACATGTCGATAATATATATTTGTAATATTTTGAGTCAATATTAAAGACTTAATTGACCTTGTTAATCACGTTGACCTTGTCAATTTGACAGGTTGGCGAGGGTTAAGTTTAGATAGAGTTGACTATAGTTGACCAAGTCAATCCTTTGATTGATCAAAGACCATAAAGTTAAAATTTGAGTCAAGTTTTATGTAGATATTAAGAAACTAAGTTGATCACGTAGGATCAAACATTAGCGGGACGTGTTTGGTCACGAGAGGAGCACCGGGAGCTGAGCATCCTTGTAAGTAATATTTTCTAATTTATCACTTAACTTGTTATTCTATCATAAATGAAATGTTCTTACATACTAAAATGCATTTGCAATTTTTAAATGTGATTTAAATGAAAATGTGCATCGAATATCGAGGTCCGGGTGTGGGTTAGAATATTGAATGTGGTAGAGCATTGAGGACGAGCGGTTGTCGCATCCGGGGGTGCGATCGGGCCAGGTCTATCAATTGAGGCTCCCCTAGAGTATTTAGTGACCACTTAGCACAAAGTGCCCTGAGAGGGGTTCTGTGGGCCCAGATTGGGGTCGTTACCTATATACCTAACTGTCGAGTTTCTCCCGCTCGAGTGGATTTATATGTTTTCGGCATTAAAATTTTTTTTAAAATAGAAAGTGCACGACTGCATTGTGAATTTAGTATTCATTAACTGTTGCATTCATTCGCATTATTATTATTGTGCATTCATACATGAACATCACTTTTCTAGAATACTTGTTCTAAGTTATACATTAGGTTACATTACTCACTGAGCCATTGTAGACAAAATTGACTCACTACTCTAACATTTTAGGTTCTTCTTCTGCGGATAAGGGGAAGAAGGTGGTCATTGCGTGAAGCGCACCTTGTTTACTTCAGTAAGTTTTCTCACGTGGTTTACTGTTTTGAGAGTTTGTATAATGTATAGAGAGTGAGAAAAATATTGTAGATATTGACTTAAACATTCCGCTACTGCTACATTTAGGACACTGTATATATAATTAACTTTTGTATAAAATTTTTTTTTACAGTACTTATTTGTTCTAGTTGATTCCACATTTATTATGATTACTCTGATAGTGTTATATATGGCATTGTGAAAAGGCTTAACAGTGTTTTGGGCAAGCTCAGTTTGGGAATGGGTTTGTGAGAATACTATGCTAGTTGGTTCCTCCTTCTCCCTAGGGAAGGGGTCGCGACAGATAGATATAATAATTTAGCCATTTAGGTGGAAAATATTAATTAATTGGTGGTAGAGCTGCCTCAATAACTGATAATACCTTCTCTCTCTCTCTCTCTCTCTCTCTCTCTCTCTCTCTTGCTCTCTTTCATCGATATTGCCTCGATGAGGTCACTTATTCGTAGCAAGGTGCATAAAGGTGCCCACATCCAAAATGAATAGACTTTGTAATTTACCAGTCCTATTAAGCAGAAGCTTCAAGATCTTCTAAAACACTAAAACCCAGAATCCTAGAATGACATTAGATTTTATGAACCTAGAAATTGAAGAAAACTCATATTTTATGATGGTATGCGTGATAATTGAGATTTTTAAAATAAGACCTTTTTTGTAATTTCCTTCATAAGTTACTTGACAAAGGTTTATTTTCTATTTGAGGAAATTACAAAAAAATTAGAAAAAAAAATTATTTACAATAATATATATTCTTTTATAAAGTTTCGATTATATCGTAAAATGTAAACTATTATCCAATTTTCTTCTTCTTTTGCTCATTGCCATAACATCCCAATTCATCGTCGCTTGCTAGTGCCTGTGCTGTCGCTGCATCTACTTCTTCGCTAGAGATCGCTAAATGGTTCGTACTTCATGCCCCATCGGAGAAATCCAATACGCAGTCCACAGCTTGCATTCTGCTGCTGCCATTATTACAATTCATTGTAACCAAAACCATCAGATTTGATGTTGCCTCTTCTCCATTAGGAGTTGCCTCTGTGCTACTATGTTCTTGTTCCTGCCACTGCTTGCAAACTTGCGTTGAAGCCACTCATTTTTTGTTGTCGTTGTTTGCGATCTACACTGTTGCTGCTTGCGATCTAAGCCACTACTGTTCATGCGGCAAGTGTTTTTGCAGTAGCGACGACGGCACAAGAGCAACAATAACATCAACCAACAGATGCAGAACTCCAAAGCGACGATAACTTCTTCTTCTTCGATTTCACAAGCAACAACGATGTCGTCAACGAACCTGAATGGCCGATTTTGATGCGGCTTTCTATTCTTGTATTTTCAACTACTGATTAAGGTGCAATGCTTCTTCTTCTCCAGTTTCACAAGTAGCAGCGACAACATCTTCTTCTTCTGTTTTAGAAGTAGTAAGCGTCTTCTTCTTCTTCTTCTGTATACCCCATCTCTCACACCCTTCTTCTATTCCCATTGGAAACCTGGACCCCTTCTTCATCAACCATGCTGTCGAAAGTTGATCATACTCCGGTCGTTGATGTCCACATCTAAGTCATCGGAGGCTAGGTCGGAGCAGAGGTCAGGTCATCCTTCTACTATTCATCGATCGTCGCCGCTCTAGGAGGTTGTAGAGCCACGCAGTGCTTGCACTTTAGGATGTTGCAAATGCATATTTGGTTGATTTGTTTGAAGACACAAACCTGTGCGCCATCTAGGGGTGTAAGCCACTCGACCAACCCGACGCGACCCGACCATTTCGGGTGGGGTCGGGCAGGTCCATTCCTTTAGTCGAGTCGGGTCGGGTTTAACATTTGGAGGTCGGGTCAAACCGACCCGACCCGACTGTTATTGTTGGTTCCATATTTTATTTTTAGTTTTAATATTACTATAAAATTTATATATATTATGAAATTTTTAGGTTTTTAAGAATTTAACAAATAAGGTTACAATATTTTAAATAATATTTTTTAACTTAATGTTTTAAATTTGAATAGTTTTTTATCTTTGAATTTATTGTAATGTTTTTTGTTAATATAAATCTATTTATATGTCATTTAAATCTAAATATAAAAAATGATTAATTTAAATGTGTTAAATTTGAAAATATTAATAAAATTTGACTTTTATTATAAATAAGTTTATACATATCATTTGGATTTTTTTAAAAAAATATTGGACTTTTGACAAACTTGAGCTTTTTTAAAAGATGCATGGCCCAACCCGACTCACCCGACCCGACCCGACCCGACCACACCACGAGTCGGGTCGGGTGGAAAAAAACACCACCCGATCAAGTCGGGTCGGGTGACTTTTGGTGTTGTCACCCGACCCGACCCAACCCGCTTACAGCCCTAGCGCCATCCATGCCAAGCAAATCACCTTCATTCCCAAAAACATTCAAGAAACAGAGAGGGCAATAGAAGAAGAAGAAAATAGTTTTTTTTTTTTGAGGAAATTATAAAAATGGTGAGCATGATATATTATCTATATATTGGTATACCAATATATTAACTATATACTAATATTATATAATGTTCATCCCAAATATTTGAATACTATCTAATTTAATTGATCATAATGGTATACCGACTGTATATTAATATTTTGTATACTAATAGTTATTTATCAATAATTTTATAGAACTATATACTAATATTATACTAATTATATATTAATTTTATATGATTATTTATAATTTAAATGTTATATTAATGTTATATCGACTGTATAATAGTATAATACTAACTATATATTAATGTTATACTAAGTGTATAATAACTTTTGGTATACTAATAGCTTATAGTTGAACGATGATAATTATCTATCGATTGAACATTATTAAGTTGTAGCATAAATCATGCTAAAAACATAACACATAATAATAACAATAATAATAATAATAATAATAATAATAATTTATTAAATTATCTAAAAAATGAAAATAATATAAGTAAAGACAGAGGACAATGGTAAAAATGTTTATTTATAAAAATAAGAATTTTCTTAAAAACTCCTAAATGCATAATTTCAAGTTTATTACTGACACATTGATTTATATGTTAAATATAAAACTGTGAATTGAAGCATAAAAAGTCTTCTTGAAACCTTATTAAAAGAAAATTAATAATTTAACTGTACATTACAATTGCTTATTTTTTTAATACTAATAATTTATATATATATATATATATATATATAGTGAACAATCATATGTTTGCAATCTGAGATTTGTTTAAAAAAAAAAGTTTTTTTTTTCTTTAAATTTATCCTGAATACAATTCTTGACTACACTGCATTTTAGCTTTCCAGGGAAAACGAAGAAAATACAAAAAAATTCGCTAAGAATCAACAACGAAAACAGGGCGTTAAATCCCATGTAGATTGGATGAGTAACAGTTGAAATGCAGTTGAAGGGTTTGGGTTGGAAAAGGTGTGGCATCAGTACTATCCCAACAGCTTCCGCCGATGGCTCCTTCCACTCCAACACTGGTAGTGCCCATAGACTTGAAGAAGAAGCCATGGGAGCAGAAGCTACCGCTTCATAACCGATGGCACCCTCACATTCCCCAT
>JAJIYU010019526.1:0-10770 GCA_030144865.1 Tinospora cordifolia | reverse complement strand
ATTTTATTAGGCAACAAGCAAAAAGTTTAGTGAAATGAGGAATAGTCAAAAACTATTGCACACAATGAGTAGGAAGGGCTATGCTCGTTTGGAGCATGAATTGGTAATGGTTTTGGCATGTACTTCATTTTATTTTTTCTCTTTGTATTTTTACATAAGCATATATGTTGTAAATGCAGGAAAAGATTAATGACTTTAGTCAATCTACCACCATTCAGTCGAGAGAGATAACTTAAAAGAGGATGTCATTACTAAAGTATTGAGACTTGAGTGTCGTGGACGAGTTCGAGGTCTTGGATTTGGGGCAACACCTTCAAAGGTTGATGCTCAAATTCAAAGTATTGAAAAAGTAAAGGTCTAAGAGAATATAATTTAAGATCAAGTAGAAAGGATAAGTACTCTTGAAGAAAAATCAAAGAAAATGGATATACTCGAGGAAAGCGTTGAATCATTTACTGTCATGTTCTTAATGCAATCTCAACATGTGACAACTAGGCTAATTTTTTTTTTTTGCAGTTTAATTTATTACTTAACTTTATATGGTGAAATATATTTTATGATATGGTTTAACAGCTTCAAAGCCCAAGTGGAAGAGACATGAATATGATACATTCGAAAGCTCAAACACCACAAGTAAACCATATTTTGAACCCAACTTTGATTATAAACTTTTATTCTTATATTGTTTATATTATCTTTAATTTGTTTATGTATTATGTAGTCACAACAGGGTAGCAAGTCTACCCAAGAAAAATTGTCTCCTGAGAATGCTAGATGCGAATTATTGAATTAAGATCTCGAAAATGAAAGAAATGAAGAAGTTGTAACAGCAGGAAAGATTTCTTTTACAGATCCTAAGGCTAAAGTTCATGGCCTCCCACTAGGTTTTGATTATTGGAGAGTTTGAATTGTAAAGGTAGTAAATGAAGATGCTGATTTATGTAGACCAACATCAGAAATTCATTACTTAAGTGATGCTATTGAAAGTACAATTGCTTGACCAAAGAAGTACATAAGATTATTGTAAATAACAATTACACTTTTTGATGGATTATATATATGTATGTTTGATGGATTGTATATATGTTTGACGGATTGTATATATATTTAATGGATTGTATATATATATATATATATATATGTTTGATGGATTGTATAAGCTAAATGAGACATTTGAAATAATATGATAAATGTTTAATAATGTTTATTTTATATTATGAATTTACAGATACAGGTAAATATATACAATATATATTGTAAGAAAATATTTTTACAATTAAAAAAATTGACGCATATGACAAAGATCAATTTTCGTTGTAAGATACATGATATAACAACGTGCAGATGATTATTGTTGAAATACTGCAACTTTTACAACGAGCACATGCATGTTGTTAAATAATGAACATACAACAACAACCACCTGACCGTTGTTGAAAGGTTAAAAAGGTAGGGTTTTCCACAACTTTCGCTCGTTGTTATAACACGTCTACAACAACAGGCATTATGAACGTTGTCAAATACGTGTTAAAAGATCGAAACATTTAACAACGTGCGAATGTTGTTGTAACCTCAACTTTAGAATGATACACAACACATTACAATAATAGGCATGTGATTGTTGTTAAAGGTTAGGGTTTCTACAACGTGTGCCTGTTGTTATAACATCCCTACAACAATAGGCATAGTGACCGTTGTCGAATATGTGTTAAAAGATTGAATCATTTAATAACGGGCGAACGTTGTTGTAACCTCACTGTTAAACCGATACATAATACTTTGCAACAATAGGCTCGTGATTGTTGTTAAAAATAGTCGGCCATTTAACAATACCCTGATCGATAACATCACCATGAACATTGTCGCATGGGTATAGTAACGAACATTGCACGTTGTTGTAGGTACAATTTCTTGTAGTGTTCTTTGTTGTATTATTTATTTATATAAAAAACTATTATAACAATCATGCCCAACATGCCTATATTTCTCGTTGTTATACTATTTCTTTTTTGGTTGCATTATTTAGTTACATATAAAAGAATATTCACGTGCATATTTATTTATTTATTAAAGAATTATTGTCAAACAAGCCAACATGTACATAAATCTCTTTCTTTAATTTATAAAAGAATGATCGTATGTGCATGTTTTATTTATTTGTTTATTTACAAATTATTGTATCAATTATGCCAACATGTACATATTTCTTTTTGTTAGATTTTTTTGTTGCATTATTTATTTATTTAGAAAAAGAATAATAATGTGCATGTTCTTTTATTTATTTATATAATAACTATTATGTAATTTATGAGTCAAAATATCAAAAAATAGAGAGGGCAATACGATTCTCATACATAGAATTTTCATACTTATTTTGTGCCAGTATATATAATAACAAGATGATGAGAAATGAAGAAAATAAACAAGGAGCTGCTATAATGATGCTATTTATGATCTACATCATGATTCACATAATACGTAGTTCAAGAATAACGCGCTCAATACTGAATAGAGAGATGGTGAAAGACAACTAATATTAAGACGCTTGTATGAAGAGTTTGACATACACTGTCATGAACAATTGTGTGTGATGAGAATTCCATTTTGTAGGCTACGTAATACTCTATGAATATATAGACTTGTTGATAGTCGTCATGTTAAAGTTGAAGATAAGTAGGTTTATTTCTTATGACAGTTGGGCAAGATCAAAGAAATAGATGAGCAACATTTACATTTATTCGTTCTGGTTACACAATTAGTCGTTATTTTCACAAGGTTCTTCGAGCACTTCTTAAAATGTATAAAGATCTAGATGTGGTCAAATCAGCAACAAAGAAAAATTCTCCACAGGATGAAGCTACAAAAAATATTGGTATCAATTCTTTGAGGTAATGAAATTATTATTTTAATTGATAACTTAAAATATTTTCTTAATGGTCTCATATTCATTATATCACATGTCTTATTATAAATGATGTTGTTGGTGCAATAGATGGCACCTATATCCATGCAAAAGTACCTGTCATTGAACAACCTAGGTATCACAATAGAAAAGGTGAAATACGACAAAATGTTCTAGTAGCATGTACATTCAATATGAAATTGACGTATGTCTTGGCCAGTTGGGAGGATTCAGCACATGATGGCCACTTGTTATGAGATGTTGTTAGAGCTACTAGAGTTGATAGACTTATTGTGCCATCAGATGACTCACTATATTTTAATTTGAATAGATAAATAATAATATTATGATAAATATGCTAACACTAATTTTTTTTTATCTAATATAGGCAAGTATTATTTAGCCGATGCAGGTTTTCCAAATGTTCCTGGATTTTTAATGTGACGACTTGTGTTTCGATATACCAAATTTTTGGGTCCAATATATTTGATTTCTGAAATTTTAATGGAAATACATGGATTTACCTAAATTCTTCTCAATTTTATATTATTTATTGGAGGAAATGAGAATAATTGGAAAAAAAATATGATTTTGAGGAAAAAATACATGAAATTATGAGAAAAATGTAATTTCTGGAGAAAAATAATTTTTAGGATTGATTATTAAATTTTTGAAATAATTATATAATTTTTAAAGTAATTAAAGGAAATTTTGGGAGAAAAATGTGATTTTTGGAGGATTATTTAATTTTTGAGAAAATAATTATATAAATAATAGAAAATGATGTATGATGAAAGATTTTGATGAGAGAATGATGAATTGATCATTTCAATAATTTAGAGAAAAAAATGCCAAATTTTGATATATATACATAGGTATATACATATATGTATAAGGAAGAAAAAAAATAAAAAAAATAAACAGACCTGGGCAGCCCAGGTGCTGGGCTTGGACTGCCCAGGCCCGTCATCGGGCGAGCCACACAGGCACGGGCCGAATGGCCTGTGCAGGCCAGGCTCGGCGCACGGGCCACTCGGCCTGTGTGATCAGGGCTGGCGCTGGGCTGGCCCTGCGCTCCCCTTTGCTCCTTCTCTCTCCTCTTTCGTCCTGGTTTTCTTCTTCATTTGGCGACCCATTTTTGGCCCTTGGATTTTCTCACTTTGGCAGCTCTGTTGTGTAGGGCTCAAGCAATGAACACCTGTGCACCTAGTAGGCAACTCAACAAGCCATGTGGTGAAGCATTGCCATGCAAGAAGACCCCCCAAACCATGCAACAAACCACCATTTTTGCTGTTATTTGTATGTTTGAGAGACCGCCTCAACCCCTTTGTTCTCCTTCGTCCCTAAGCCAAACCGAGCAAGAGACCACTCGTTGGAAAGCCCTCACACTCCTCTACACGTCCCCACAAGCCTTTGGCCGAAGCCACCATCCATTTGAGACAAAAATGCCTTCAAAACCATGCTGTCCACCATGTTCAAACCCAGAAAAATTGCAACTACGTGTTGAACTAAACTTCGTGGAGCCAGTTCATAACCCATCCGAGGTTCGTTTTGGACGTATAATAGCTCGTTGTAAACTTTGAAGCATCTACTTTAACTCTGGAAGTGTGTCAAAAATAGGGCCAAAGTGGACTGCTCGCCAACTGTGACAATAGTTTTTCAGAAAAGTAGTGTTGGAGGTAACTTTGAACCACCCTTTAAGTGGATAGGAGCATTGGATCAAGCCGAGGTTTGGGGTGAATAAAGCTCATATTGGGGGACTACAAGAAGGTATAAAGTTTGAACCATAACCCTTTGTGAATATGATTTACCATGCTTACCAATGTGCCTTGTCAGTTAGGATTCTAGGACTTGAGAATATTTTCTGAAAAATCCCTTAGGTTTGCTATGATGGAACTTGTAATTGAAGGTGATTAGGGTTATACTTACTTATTGTTTTAGATGATACTTAATAGAATAGTGTTCAAGGATCTGAAACCTTTCAAAATCAATAAAATAGACCCTTGGATCATTGTTGTAGAGAGGGAAAATTAGGCACTTAAAAAGCTTAGAAAACTGGGAAATTGGGAAAACCTGTTTTAGGACTGAAATGTGAAGAATCAATTGAGTAACCAAAAATGATTATTTTGGGCTGAAATTTGGTGAAACGGTCACGGGATATGCCTAGAATGTACTTACAAAATTTCAGAACATTCTGAGTTTGGGAGGTAGGTTAATTGGAGCACTTAGTGACTGCCTGTCACATGCAGTCTGAGGAAACCAAATGTCCTGATATCACTATTGGGAAACATGTCAAACGAGGTCCAAAAATTGTGACCTAAAATTCTGGTAACTTTTAGGAAAGAATAGATCAAATTTGAAGATTTTTACATAAATCCAACAGTTGGATTGATCACAGGAAATTTAAAAAATTTACTACTAGGAAGTGTGAACCCAGAAGTTTCTGTGATTCAACTGAAAATTCTGAAATTAAATTAAATGGCCAAACCTCAATGGATTCAGCTGAAATTTGGTGGAGAGATCTTAAGTATGTCTAGATTATGCCTACCAAATTTCAGAGCATTTTGATATGGATAAGTGGGTCAAATTAGACAAACAGTTACTGCCTGTCACATAACATTTGAGACCACAAAGACCCTGATATCTTAGTTAGAAGCACTATCAAATGAAGTCCTAAAATCATGATTTAAAATTCTAGGAAAGATTTGAGGAGTCTATGTAACGACCCATATTTTTGAATATGTATTTTCTTATATTTTCCTAGAAAGTTTAATAGAAATACATGAATTATTCTCAATTTTTTCTAATTTTGAATTACTTATTGAAGAAAAATAAGTATAAAGGGGAAAAAATGCAAATTTGAAGAGAAAATATGTGGAATCATAAGAAAAATGTGATTTCTTGAGAGAAATAATTTTTGGAATTGATTATTGAGTTTTTAGAATAATTATGAATTTTTTAGAGAAATTAATGAAATTTTTGGTAGAAAAATGTAATTTTGATGGATTATTCAATTTTTAAGGAAAATAATTGTATAAATAACGAAAATGGTGTGTAATTGGAGATTTTGATGAGAAATGAGGATTAAATAATTTTTAATAATTTTAAAAAAATACAAAATTTTGATATATATATATATATATATATATATATATATGTCAATGTACAAAAAGAAAAGAAATGGAATTGGTAAAAAAAAAATCTTGGACCACCTAGGCAACCCAGGCGCATGGGCCTGGATTGCCCAGGCGCATGGGCTTGGATTGCCCAGGCCCATGTGGGCCGGGCTGGGCGCATAGCCCAGCCTACCACTCCTCTTCTCTCCCTTTCTTCTTCCCTTTTTCTCCTTTTCCCTTCCACCAATTATCTGCAACAATGGCAGAGAGCAGGTTTTGCACATGATTTTGGACCACCAGTGGACGTCGCTGGCACGCCACCCCTACACCCCGTGAACTCCGACCAAGCAACGTCCATACCTAGCCATTCCCCCGGCCACGTAGGTGGCCATGTGGCACATTTTGGTTCGTGCAAAGCCTCTCCCAAACATCACAAAACCTGTTTTTTTGATGCAAAATCAATTTGGACGAGCCATCTTCCAACCTCGATATCTCTCTCATCCAAAGTCCGTTTTGGACGTTCTTATAGTCGTTGGAAATCTCTCACCACCATCTTCAAGGAGGTGTAATCCTTTGATCGAAAACACAGGCCGTTTGAGGTAGAAACGGCCGTGAAAGTTGCTATTTGTCACTGTAAAAACCCAAAAATGTGTGTTGTCTGAGTTTTGCAAGACTGATTTCTCGGTCATCCGAAGTCCAATATTAAGGTACTATAGCTTGTTTTAAAGCTTATAATGTCTACTTTAACTTTCATTTTATGAGAAATACCAACTTGCCTCTTGAAGCATGTCAAAAATGGTGTTGAAGAGGGGCTATTCGCGACTGCAAAACCCAAAAAAATCAGACAAACTGTGTTTTGACCGAGTTTGCGAAGCAGTTTCATGGGCCATTTGAGCTCTGATCTTGAGGTATTATGGCTCATTTTAAAGCTTGTTATGTTTACTTCATTTTCTATTTTATGAAGAATAACAAATGAGCACTTGGAGCATGTCAAAAACGATGACAAACTGAGCTCCCAGATATGCATGATTTGATACTTAGAAAATTTTGGAAAATCTTTCATGATACCATTATTTTGTGCTTGCTGTTATGAATTTTTAAAAATACTTAGACATGTCCGATTTTCCTGAAATTTGGAGAATACGTTCATGAAACAACTAGGAATGTTGTATAAACATTTGGTCTCAAATAGATAAGTCTAAGGGGGTTAAATAACTTGCCTTTGATTGTCTATCATATGCAATCCGGGAACCAAAATTTCTTGATATCACCCTTGGAAAACATACTAAATGGGGTCCAAAATTCATGGAATAAAATTCTGAAGATATAGTTCCAAAATTTTCTGTTCTTCTTCAAACTGTTGCACTATTTATAACTGTTTTTATAACATACCATAATTCTCGAGAAATTGTTTCACCGTCACTATTCATGCATGCATGCACTATTTTTGGATGTCGGTTAGGTAATATGCTAGTTTTACTACTCACTGAGCCACATTGACTTTTAGGCTCACTACTTTACTAACATTTCAGGTTCCTCAGCAGCTGATAGAGGGAAAGGCGTGGTGATAACATAGTCCCAGAGTAGTCCTCTGTTTCTTTTTGTTTCTATCTGAGGTCTATCACATTTTGTATGTATGTAATTGTTTAATAGTCAAACTGTACTTTTTGGGACGTGGTAATATGTAATATTTTGTTACTTTCACACCTTATAGTGTGAATGTTTAAATTACTCTGATGTCGTTTGTCGTAGAAATTGAAATGTAAGGGCTTAATAGTGATTCGACGAACTCGACTCGATGAGTAAGTTCGTTGAGTCATTGTACCGGTCAGGCCGTCCTTCATCCTAGGGAAGGGGTCCTGACAGTCTAGAATAGATTTGGAAAATTTAGCACAAATCCGATATACGGATTGCCCGTAGAAAAATTAAAAAAATTATTGCGTAGTTAGGGCCATAAGCTAAAAATATGCCTAAGTGATGGAAATTAGGGATTTGGACCCTTCTACCCGAATGGCCTATGTTGACCCAATTTGGGCACAAATTGTCCAAAAGTGACTAGAATGACCACATTAACCAGAGTTGACCAGGGTTGACTAAGTTTGACTGATTGACCGAAACGGCCCGGGTCGATCGAGACAGAGTAGGGACAACGAGATTAGAGATTAGGCCACTGAATGAATAGAACTGAGATTGAGTTTAATTGATACAAATTCGAGAGAATATTACGAGACTGGGCCAGTTGTTGACAGGACATCGGCGCACAGGACTCAAGGTGAGTAGTTTGACTCAGGTGTTTTATATGACTTTTATTCCTTGCATAAAACTTGTACGAAATGACATGGTTTAAATGGTTTCACAAGTTTTAGATACATATGATTAGTTTTGAGATTGGTAGATGTACACCGGTAATGAGACCACAGGCTCGAGGGCCGAGCGCCGAGGTCAGGGTACTTGATATGATTGTGATAGATTCAAGGTCCGAGCGCTAGGGGTTAGGGCATATGACCAGTGCACCTAGCTTATGAACCTACTCGAGTCATGGCACTCGAGGACCGAATGAGGGGTTAGGGTAGTCGCGGAGTACACTTAGCTCACTACCCACTCGAGTGGCCAGTATGCTTTATTTAGGACCTGCTCGAGCAATGACCATAGGTTGGGTTTGTTGAGTTAACCTAGCCTGGATATGTTTTTCTTATTGGCATGGATTTGAGACGTTTTCTGAAACTAATACAGTGTTTGCATACTATGTCATGCTTTCGAATGCTATATTATTTTTACAGCTCATGCATACATGCATTGTTTTGGAGTATTGGTTATAGTTGACATGTTGATCTTTCTACTCACTGAGCCACGTTGATTTTAGGCTTACTACTCTATCATCATTTCAAGTTCTACAGCGGCTGACAAAGGGACAGGCGTAGTGATCTCCTGACTCCCTCACGATTCTGTCTATGTTCTTTTGATCTTTTGATTAGAGGTTGGTCATTTTGTACGTATGTAAGGTGTCGTTATGTATTTTGGACAAGAATAATGTTTGATGAAATGCTTCCGCTTTGGATGTTGCTTATTTTTGCTTTTAAGTGTCCTAGTTATTCTGATATTGTCTATTGTATGAGTCTTGAAAAGAGCTTAACAGCAGTCAGGCGAACTCAACTTGGTTAAAGGGTTCGTCAGGCCACTGTGCCGGTCGGGCCGCTCTTGGCTTAGAGAAGGGGTCCTGACATTTAACACCTTACCATGGTACAAGGTATCACCAAAAAGATCAAGTTGGTCACACACGTAGAAATGGTAAAAAACTATTCAATTATCGTCACTCATCACTACGTAATGTCATTGAAAGAACAATTGGGCTCTTGAAAAAATGCTTTGCTTATTTGAGAAATTCGCCATTTTTTGATATAAAAGCCCAATCTATGGTCATCTCAACTTGATGTACAATACATAATTTTTTGCCAGATATTGACCATGAAGATTTGTGTCAAGACAATGACAATATTGAAGAAGAGGAACATGATGATGTAACTGTAGATGAGGAAAATATCTTGTTTTAACCATCTTTAACTTGGATTGCAAAACAAGATGCAGTGGCAGAGTTAATGTGGAATGAATACCACCATAATCAATAATTAGATTTCTGTTAATTCACGTTTTATTGTATGAGGCTTACTTTTAATGCATTTATTTAACAAATATTTGATTATTATGTTAACGACCAATTTATGTTATGGAACTTATGATTTTTTTATAGTTATATCATTTATTAATTTCTTATTTTATTTTTTAGGATGGATGACTCATTTTCTAATTACAAAAGTGACTGTACTAAAAGAAATAGTAGAGTACAAGTTAGATAGAATGATAAGATGGATAAAATATTAATTAATGTATTACTTAAAGAACATGGTTTGGGTAATAAATCAGATAATGGGTGGAAGCCCTGAAGCATTTGTCCATGTTTGTCAAGAAATGCAAAAAAATATTGGGTCAAATAGTAACTCCTGTGAATATCCGTTCAAGGCTAAAAATGCTTAGATTGGTTTTGTCACACCCCGACCCCCGGACCAGACGTCGTGTCTATCAATCTATGGCCCCATCGTCTGGCGTCGCGCGGCTCCAAGCTTGGCGCGTGGTCCGCCGAGGCCCCGGGCGTGCGACAGATGTCGTCAGTCTATCTATCTTTCTACCTCTATACACGAGGTTTAAATCATTTCTTTAATTTCAAAGAGTCATTTTAATCATGCTTCACTAAGCAGTTAGTTTCAAATCAAGTTCACCGGATGTTCAAAATCATATTTATACTGGAAATCAAGATAATAGTAGCGGAAACACTTTTCGAATCAAATCTTTCTAAATCATCGGACACTGTATAGCGTATCATAATTAAAAATCATTAGTTTATCAATCAAGATAAAACGGTGTTCAAAATGGTAAAAACAGTCGTGTATGTACATATACCAAAAATATGATACAAGGCCCTCTGGCCCAAGTTCAAAATATACATCGTAAAAATTGTACAAAAACAGAGAGACTGTTAAACCAAAAATATCACTCTCTCTCCATCTATATCATCCAGTCTCCGGTCTGCATCCTCACTGAGCGCTGGGCTCATGAGTACCTGTAAAATAAAAATGGGTTGAGCTTGAAAGCCCAGTGGATCTCCCCTACACATCAATAGCATTATACAAACAAGCATACGAAACATGCAAACAGTTTCAATCATTAGGGCGTTTCAAACACTTAGTCAGTTTATCG
>JAJIYU010019525.1:0-10751 GCA_030144865.1 Tinospora cordifolia | reverse complement strand
AAAATGGTCTACTTATACATGTAATGTAAATTTATGTGCTACAACAGAGTAACTTTAATTCGTAAGAAGTATTTTTAAGTTAAAAATATTGAATAAATTACAGGTCTACTTGTTTTTAAGCCCCTAATTCAAGTTCTTAAGAGCTTGCATATTCCAAACAATAATGCACCAATTAGTGGATCTTGTACCCAATTTCAAAAAATAGGCTTAATGAATACTAGGTTAATCCAATAAGTAAAGATCATCTTGACTCCAATCAAGATGATATAATATAACATCATCAACGACCTAACTAGAATACACATTTCTTGAAGTAGTTTAATGCTTCACATTTGCGTGATATCAAATAAATGTCATTCAAGTGCAAATATGATCAATGAATGTGATGAAATATTGAGCATCATGTCACTTAAGGACTCTTAAAGCTTGCAAGGGTTGTTTGGCTCTTAAAGCTTGGCCAAATCATTAAGGGAATACAGTTGCAGCTATGGCTAAAAGAGTTAAAGCTTCTTTTCTAGTCAAGGTAGCGGAGGCATTGGTCCTAGAGAACGGCCAAGGAGCCTACACCGTAATCAAATAGAAGGTGATGCCACTGTGGTAATTTCCTCGGTTACAACTACATATTCGGAAGCTGATGAATCATGTCTCACGAAAAAGGGCTTTTTTCAGCCAACAAAAAAACGTTTTCCACGCATTCTTCAATGTTATTCTTGATCACAAGCCAAACGGCGCCTTAACTTTCCTCGACTTTCCTTTGCCTTGCATCGAGAATCCAACAAAACAAAGAAAAGGAATCACTCCTTGATCTCGCAGTTCTCTCCTCCTCCTTCGTTAATTAGTCAATCGACTAAATTTATTTCCCTGCAAATTTCTCTCGTATTCTTCAGTTTCATAAATATCCTTCGACCTAATTCTAGTCTCAGGGTTTTGCAGATCTTTCTTGATTTCTTCTTCCCATCTGCACATCCAAATTTCTCCAATCGTCTCCACAACCTCTCCGTTGTCTAGGGTTCACGAATTCCAATTCAAGAGTTGAAGCATGTTTGGTCTGTCTGACCCATAGGTCGCCGATTCTGTCATGCAATTTGCGATCTCTACGAGAGGATGAGAGCACTGGACGAAATTGCAGTGGTCGATCGGGTCGCCATCGCCCTATCGCCTGTATCGTTGAATTTCCCCGTTAAAGGATGGCGGTTATCTGAGTGTAATGGATTGTGGTACGACATCGCTTTGATTGTTCCATCTGTTATGTTTCTTGTGTACTTAGCGTTTCAAGCGAGGAAGAGCTTCAGGAAGCTTTGTAATGGTCGTTCCTATATCATGATCGTGTATTACGGGCTTCTTTGGCTTGTTAGCGTCCTCAATCTTGCTTGGTGCACTCTTCAGGTTCGTGGCTTTTTTTATTTACTTTGTTGTGATTTTTGTGAGAAGTTTATGGTTTCAGGTGGTTTACGTTTTGCATAATGTTATTGTCATCGCCATGTATGGTTCTTAGCCGTCATTAACTAAAAGGCTTCAGGTATTTTCTTTCCATGACGCGATGTAAACGAATTGGGCAAATTGAATGAAGATGTTGGTTACCTTAGTTAACAATCAAGGAAGGGTCAGGGGTTTAATAAAACTAATCTATATTTGGGAAATTAGAAGCAAAGGCTGTCATTGATTAGCATCTTTTGCTATAGAAGAATCGTGAACTACATATAGACAACCAAGGATATAACTTTGTAGGTGCCTTTTTTTTTTTTTAAAAAAAAAAGAATGTTTATTCACTTCTTACTACTTATATACATCATTGTTTTCCGAAAGAGGCAAAAGAGATTCTTGATAAAGCTATAGAGAACTTTTGGCTCATGATTTGGATGAAGTTTTGTATAAAATGAAAAATGGCAAATGCATTTGGTTGGTAGAATATGGAAATAAGTTTTCAAGATTTTGCCTACTACAAAGAATGTTATTTGCTGGAAATGAAAAAACCCAATGTTTTTGAATTTTATTTGTTTTCCATTTTTATGTTCTCAGTTATCTTTATGCTGGTTGAGAACTGATCCTTCTCAATTTCTAGAATTTCTTGTAAGAAAATATCACTAGCAGTGGATAAATGTGATGACTGATTAAGATAATTATTGTTTGCTTGTGTTCTATTTATAATACAGGCCATATTGGGTGATTATTGGAATTCCTTAATGCTAATTTCTTTAATTGAGATAAAACTGCGCCGTGGGTGTCTGAATTTGTTTCTTTTCCTTTCCCCACCTTCTTTTCATGGATTAGCTCTTGAAAATCATAGTTTTTTAATAAAAAAATCTTATCATTCTCGGGATTCTCTGTTCATTTCATCTTTTTCTTGAGTTATTATTCACACGGTGCCAATTTTTTTTTTTTTTTTCAAAGCCGAAAAATTAACTGTATGGTTTGAATTAATGCTCTTATTCCTTCCTATAGCTTTCCTAATTGATGAAATTAAAGCCGGAGCTTGTGACATTTCTCTTCAGTCCACCCATTTACAGAGAATCCAATAAATAAATAAACAATCCAGCAATCTGTTGGAGAAGTCACAATGCATACAGAAATTGAAATAATCAGAAGATACCACTTGAATGCTTCTCACGTTTACTTATTTATTTAATTCATGACATTGTTGCAGCCAAATGCCTGCCATACATAGGGCTTAGCACTTCTATAAGCAGTATTAGAAATGAATCAAGTGAAATTGATCTTCAAGCAAGTCCTTGCAGCCCACTTAATTCAGACATTTGTGACTAGCAGTCTTTTTTAGTGCCTAAATAAACAAAAAAAATCACTGCGATTTTAAATCCGTGTTGCATGAAATACCAAAAGAGTAGTATTGTGATATAAATTTAATATAACATCTAGTGTTCTCTGATGCCCTTACTATTTGGCTGCTGTAGGGTTCCTTTTAAATCAAAACTTGGTGCATAGCATGTCTTCCAAATTTAAGTTTTTTATTTGTTGGATTAACAAGTAGATCCCTGAGATTATGAAGGTTCCCATCCTTTCCAAAACTAGGACAAAGCTGTACTTAAAATGGCAAGAGGTAGTGCCTGGCTATGCCAAATGGCAAGATGAAGTGCCTGGCTGTGCCGTGCCCCCTTTTGAGAAAATTAACCTATTAATTTATAGAATACAAAAAAACATTAGCAATGTCATGCGAGAGGTCTCAGCTGGGGTCTCTCATGTATTGTAACCAATTTAGCAGCTTGACTTTTAGGACCATGAAGAAGAAGATAGGGTCATCAGGAAAGCTTCTCCAAATGGAGACTTCACTTTTAGGTCAGCCTTGGAAATTAGTCTAAAAGATGGAAAGAAGAGCCGAGAATGCTGATATGATGTGGTCTAAGTGTCATGTTCTGTGGCATAGCATGATCCTATGGAAAACTCTAGGTTCCTGACCTGGCAGATATTTTGGAGGCTGGGTCCTCAAAGTGGATGTAGCTTGTGTGCTTAATTTAAAAGGATTGGAAGACCAACACTGTCTTTTCTGAATGCTTCTTTTTTCCCCTCCAATCTTCCACAGAAAAAAAGGAGTGGCTAGGAAATGGTTCCTATTTGTAGGGGATGAAAGAAAGTGGAACAAAACTACCAACTTATTATGCAAGCTCCTCAAACAGGCTCTTCGGCTGATCTAGTAGTCAAAACGACTTTCATACTAATGTCATATTTTGCCATTTGGGTGGAACAAAACAGTTGCAAATTGTCCATGAAGAGAAAACCCATATATCAAATGTGAGATATATTTTCTTTGGACAATTGCAGCTCAGTTGGAAGGGTCAATAAAAGTGAATGTTGATGGCTTATTTTTATGCTTCCATTGGGGATATGGTGCTGCTACCCAAGGTTCAGACCATAAATTTCGGGTTCTTGTTGTTGATTCTTATAAAACCCTTTGAAGACACCTGAAGGCTTAGTGTTTGCATGACACATGGGTGTGAAAACATTTGAGTCATAAGGTTTCTAGTCAGATTAAAAAATGATTTAAGTAGTAATGATATGCAGCAGATAATAAAAATAATAAATTACAGAATCTACTTCTACAGTTTGCGTATAAATGTCAAAATGTGGATATAGCACATCTACTAGTAAGACAAATTTGTTCGGCTTTTGATAATCTTTTATTTTCTATCTATTTTTTACATATATATTTTTAATTTTTTAATTTTTTAAATATTTTTTTTTTTGTAGATTTGTCTTTTTTTTTTTTTTTTTCTATTTTCTTGTTCTTTTTGTTTTGTTTTTACTTTTGATTTATGCCTTTTTGTATTCTCTTGATCTATGGTGGAATTTTCTCATGCTGTGATGGTTAGTAACTTCTTAGCTAATTTTGGGAGTCCATGATGTTAGTTTTTCCAATGTAATGTGCTTCTGTTGGATTTATATCTGTTATTACAGGCTTGGCAGTGCACTCCTGGAAAGGACCTGTCCTGGAATCTTCTATCATTGTTCACAGCATCTGGAATGCTTTTCTTGGAAGTTAGCTTATTAGCCTTCTTGCTCCAAGGGAATCATGCTAGTGGAGTGGAAGCACTAACACGAACTTTTATTGTCTCTGGTGTTATTGTTGGTGTAGACATACTCGTCAAGGTACTTCACGAGACTTGTTTGAGTCATTGTTTGTTTCCTTTCAATTTAGAGCAATAAGTGACATGGCCTGCCATAGTTCACATTCTTTAACTTGATTCTCTACATATGCAGTCCACTAATTATAGTTGACCTTTGTGTACAGTGGGTTCAATTTAAATAGCTTCTTACACGCGGAATTTGAACTTTTTACAATATTGTTTATGTCGTCAATACCTAGTCTAAAATTTGCGGTTAAAACTTTTTTTTAAATGAATTCTTGGTCACTAGAGAAAGATAATTTTGAGCTTATGTAAATACTAAATGTAAGAATTGCTCTCGAGTAAACTAGCACTCTATGTTACCATGTCATCTTGGATCTTCCTTTACCTTTATTGTTATCTTGTAGTGTTTACAAGTAACTTTTATTTATTTATTTTTTATGTTGATGCATCGATGGTCCTATGTTGTATGTGCCCAAACCACCTCAATTAACACCATGTAGTGTTAATAAGTCACTTCATGTCTGTAGAAACCACCTCAATTGATTCTCACTCATTTTATCTTCAATTAGGCTTAATCCATCAATTCCTGAATTTGTCCATTTCTTATTTTGTCATAAAGTTCAATGGTTTACCATATTCATCTTTGCATTTGCATATCTATTGCACTTAGTTTGTTAACATGTTTTTAATTTACCGAGGATTCTACTCCATATAAAACGTCTAGTGGCCAAATTGTAATTCTTTAAAGTTTTCCTTTTGACTTCAAAGGGGACCAATCATATAAATCCTCCACTTTATGCATCCCATTTTAATGTTACGGTTCTCATCTTCACCATTTTTTTCTTCTTGATAAAATCCACGTGGAATCTGTTGTTGCAAATATCCTCTCGGAATCAATAGTTTAACATCCTGCATCAAGCATATAGTTTGTGCAAATTATCTATTATTTGACCATATTAGGAAATTTCCTCTGGAACCTAATGTTGTACAGATAAAAATAATAAGAATTTTAAAAAGAAGTTTCCATTAAGTCTTTATTTTATTTTTCTGAACCATCTTAAGCGGATTTCTCTTATGCAACTTCCAATTGGGGTTAGGCTTACCATTTTTGAATTTTTTCAATGTTTTAGCTGCCACCTGACATTCTATTCCATAAGATTGCTGGTCTAATAACATCTTAATCTCCTTTTAACTTTAATATGTTGATCATATTAAGGTCTGAAAGTACTCTACTTGATTTATTTTGGATTAACTTTATTGTTCACAGTGTCTCTTATTTCTTCTTTTTGCAGTGACTTGATCTTGAATATAATTTTCACTTCTTGGTATATCGTAGTTTTCAATCTTCATTATCTATTATTTGTATTTCTACTTCGATAAAATTACATTGAGAGCAGTCAATTTTAGCAACTTAATCATAATAGTCTGAGCCATTTAGATTTTAAATCTTTTTTTGAAATTTCTAGCTTAGTGTTTATTGAAAAATTAATTTTATCTATCAGCGTTGTATCATAAAAAAGTGACATACACTACACAATTTTGCCTTGATAGAGGGAAAGGATGAGAACAAAGAAGGGAGGAGGGGGTAATATTTGGAAAGACATTACCTATATTATAGCAAGTGTTGGGATCAAGCTCTAATAAGCAATGGAACCACATGGGAATATGCTTCAGATTGATGCTATTTGGATTTTGGTGGCGTGGAAATGTTTGAACTTTTAGGCACTAGGATTAGATAGGAAGATCCAGGGTTTGAGCTATTTAAGTGGCTGTGGAAATGTTTCAATCTACTTGCAATTTCTCTTATGCTGATTGCACATGGAAGCATGGAAATATTAGCATAGTACGAAGTTGAAATGGATCATTTCTGATATCCACAGAAAAATGGGGGTGAATAAAGTGATATATGATTTTTATATTTTTGGTCAGCAAGTGAATAAAGTTTAAATGAATCTCTCTCTCTCTCTCTCTCTCTCTCTCTCTCTCTCTCTCTCTCTCTCTCTCTTTTCGTTTCTTTAGCAAAGTAATGGCTGAATCAGCTGTAGTGAGCATTTGGAGAACAGTTCATGATTTCAATTTGTCAACCCATTTAAATCAATTTTCTTAACTCTTCTGTACCTCAATTTACATTGATGTTGCCTCCTTCAGGCAATATACTTGTTTGGCTTTGGGGTCCCAGTGTTTGTAGATGAAGGAGAAACCATAAATCGAGTGAAATGGGGTTTATGGATTATTCACAAACTGCTGCTTTCCTTCGTTTATGGCTTTGTATTATTCGTGTACCATTCAAAATGGAGAGACAGATTACCTGGTAACTTCTCCAAACTCTCCCTTGTCACATTTGCATTTGATATTTTGAAGGTGTATTACCTCACTAAATTGGGTCATTTCCTTCTTTAAAAAAAAAAAAAATTGCAGCAAGACCCGCTTTCTATAGTTATGTCACCATGATGTTCTGCTTAAATGCAATAGCATTATTTGCATGTGTGCTTATTGCAAGTGGGGCGGGCCTTGGGTTCTGGTACGTCTTTCTCAAGTTCTCATTAAGGAAAAATGTGGCTTCAACGTACACCATTTCTCTCCTTTGTTTTTAATAAAGCATTTTGTCTTCTCTCAATTTCAGGTTATACAATTTCATAACCATTTGTTATCACGGTTTTTATCTTCCCCTTCTCTACTTAACTTTTCTAGCAGATTTTTTCCAGGTCATTTCTTCTCTCTTAATGACTCAGTCCTTTTAAGTCTTAAAACACTTTTTTTGAGTATTTTTAACACTGTGATGTGGCTGGTGGTAATGGGCGCAGGAGGATGACTTGAGTTTGGAGAATGTGTACTACTCAGAGATGAAGGATGCTGGGTTCTTTGATGCTGATTGGGAATGACAGTAAAATTAGTGTATAGGTAATCCTTGTAAATATAAATGAACTTAGTGTTGCATTTTCATGGGTCTCTGAGTAAAATGAAATGAAATGATGAGGGCGTGCATAAACATTTGTAGTTTTTTTCTTTTCTTTTCTTTGTTTTATTTTATTTTATTTTTATTTTTGTCATACATTATAAATATACCTACAAATTTCCAATGTATCTCTCTACGTGCCATTTCTGTAAGTTATCCTCTCTATTGCAGAGTTTAGTTTATATGTAACAAACAAATTCATCTATCATTCTTCGTTTTGCCTACTGTCTCTTTTTTTCAGAGAGCCATTGTTAAAGATATTGAGGGCTCTTCAGAAATTCTTTTTTCATGATGTGTAATTAATGGCTATATTTCTTTTGTTCCTCTTCAATTCTACTACATTGGTGACTAACATGATTTAGATCACATGTTAATCTTTCAGACTTATTTAAAGAACTCAAACCTTTGAAACCAAACACACATAACAGTGCTATGCAAAATTTATGAGGCCCCTTATCTTTTCGGCGTAGTGTAAGTCATCGTTCTGTGCAGTCAGCTTAGCCCTTTGCAGGGCAAAGTTCAAATGTTAAATAAGACGTGACACTATAACACGGCAAGGGAAAAGATACAAACAACTGTAAAACCTGAATTTGTCTCATTTCAACGAGAGCCTCTGTTATTTTTATTTTCTTTTGACATTGTTCCTAGTAAGATTGGCAGTCAATTGCAATTTGTTAATAAGAGAAAGGAGAAAAATGATTTCCTGTAAATCTAAGTGTAAACTTGAAACAACCTATACAATCACTTGTGGCCATTATCCATCAAATCATTACACTTAGCGGCCATGAATGCAAAAAGAAGCCCATCTAAGGTATCCATTGTTATGTTAATTTGAGCTTCAACCCCCATCTATTTTCAATCTTTATTAGGTGATATTATTTACTCAAGGTTTTCTTTTATTTTTATTTAGTTTTTTTTTAATTTTTGGTTATTGTAAAATTGATTAGAAGGGTTGAGAATTTTAAGATAATGTTTTATTCAGGTTTATGGGGGCTGTTTAGACTAATTTATGCACACCTGACTAGTCTGCAATGGAGGCACAATTCCACCACTAGGAACAACTTTATCACTGATTAATCTATGGGTTAAACTAGTGTTGGAACATATACTGTTGAACGTAAAAAAGTCAGCAAGTAGAGAGTGGCAACTCCTTTAAATTGCTGTTTGCAAGTTGCAACTCTACATCAGAACAAATTTAGTTTAAATTTCAGCCGGTAGAGTACCTGAACTCTATAAAATCAGCGCCGTGGCTCTACGGTCTACTTAATAAAGATCGAAAGGTCGAGCGCAAGCAGCCCTAGTAAGCATCATGAATGTAGTGCACTAATTTTAATTTTTTATAAAAATGTTTTAGCGTGATTTTTCTTCATGCTTATTTGCATGAATGCATCCGCTACAAAAGAATTTCGTACTATCAGAGGAAAGAAAACCACGAAATGGAGCCTCTGTTTTGAAGTTCTTTTCCTAAATCTAAACTAGAGAATGAATGGTCTTATTTATAATGAGAAAGGAGAAGTTACAATCTTGGATTTGAAAACAGATGGCTTTATCTCAACCACTGATACAATAATAGACATACCACTAATAACAAAAATTGCAGTAACCATGTGACTGCTGCAGAGGCCGTTGGAGATCATAAAACATTCCACTAATAAACAGAGATTGCAGTGACCATGTGATTGTTGCAGAAGTAGTTAGAGATCATGATTTGGTGCTTCCTGTTCCTAGTACGTTTCTTTAACATCCCCCCTCAAACGAGGAGGAAATGGAACCAATTTGAGTTTGTCTATGAGGTAGGAAAATCTTGTATGCCTAAGGGGTTTTTGTAATAAGATCAGCATTTTGGTAAGAGGAAGGAACATGACATACTTGGAGATAGTTTGATAGGACCTTATCTCTAACGAAGTGAATGTCGATTTGAGGTTAATGTAGCGACATTGGTGTTGTCATACCAGAGAATAGGACATCCTAATGATGGTGTATAAAGTTTATGTAAAAGAGAATTGGTCCATGAGATTTTAGATAATGCATAGACGAGGGAACATTATTCTGATTCTGTAGATGACCGTGCAACAACGTTCTATTTTTGGATTGCCATGAGACCAAGTTGGCATCAAAATAGATGCAATGACCAACATTGGATTTTCTCTCTTCAGATGATGATGCCCAATCAGCATCAAAGAGTCCTGTGAGGAAGAGTTTTGTGCTAAGTTTGATATATAAACTGAAATGGGAGGCACCTCTAACATATCTTAGAACATGTTTTACTGCTTGCCAATGGGCAATTGTTGAAGATTGTTGAAACTGGCTCAGGTGATTGACTGCGAAGGCTATGTTTGGTCTTGTTTGCGTTAGATATTGTAGTCCGCCAATGACACTTCTATAAAATGTTTAATCATCAAAAGTTGGACTAAAGGTGGAAAAGTGAAGTTTGTCAACCGAGCATGGAGTTAAGATAGGTTTGAGAGATGGCATGTCAATCTTGTGAAGAAGGGATTTGATGTGTGATGATTGATTAAGATATATACCTAATAAGTTTTGATGAACTTCAATCTCGATAAAGTATTGAACCTTGCTGAGATTCTTGAGGGCAAAGGTGTTGTGAAACTTTATGATAACTCATGAGATTAGTGACTGATTGTTGCTTGTAATGAGAATATCACTGACATAGATTAACAACTATACAATAGAGGCAGCTTCTTCGTAAATGAAGAGAGAGGAATTCACAACTAAATTTGTAAAATTCCATTGTATTAATGTATTGCGAAATCGATCAAACCAGGCATGTGATGCTTGCTTGACACCATACATGGCTTTGCGTGGCTGGTATACATGATTGGGATGTGACTTATCAATGAATCCTTCTAGTTGTGGCATAAAAACTGATTCAGTTGATTTATGCTTTAGTTGTAGTACGCAACAATAGAGAGAATTATTCGGACTGTTGATGACATTATTACTAGACTATATGTTTCAAAGAAATCAATGCCAGGTATCTAGTGGAAGCCTTTGGAAACTAAACATGTTTTGTATTGTTGAACTGTGCCATCTGGATTACGTTTGATACCAAAAACCCACTTGTTGCCGACAATATGTTGATTAGGAGATGCAGAAACTAATGACCACGTTTTGTTTGTGTTCATGGCATTGATTTCATCATTCATAGCAGAGGACCGAATATCATATTGTAAAGCTTCATTAACAGAGGAAGGTGC
>JAJIYU010019524.1:0-10764 GCA_030144865.1 Tinospora cordifolia | reverse complement strand
AAAATTGGGGTGTTACAAATATGGTATCAGAGCTCAGTATTATGATACAATGGGCTATACTTGAGTACATTGGATATGATTTTCACTGAAATGAAGATTTTATTGAATTTGATTTTCACTGAAAATGAATTTTCTTAAATACGATTTTTAAAAAAGGGTAGCACGGGTAGAGATCTAGGTAATGGGGAAGTGATGCTAGAGTACCTGAGTCACTAATTTTAGATGTGACTTGAATAATGAAGGGTGTTCCCGATAGTTGACTTCTTCTTGAGAAGGGTGACCCTAACGGTTAGTGGCCTTTTTTGGAAAAGTACACCTGATAGTATATCTTTATAGTGACACTCATATGGTTGGTGCCTTCTTTGGAAAGAGCACCCTGATGGGTTGGCCTTATAGAGTTGTTCTTGAGGGTTGGTGCCAGTCTTAGAAGGTGCACTGTCCCTGATGGTTTGATCCCACATTTAGGAAGATGTCCTTGAAGGTTGAACCCTATTCGGGAACGAGTTTGATTCAGGAACTATGACATCACAAGTAATGCAACGGAGTTGAACACCATGACCATAGGTCTAAGTAGGGACCGAGTGTTGTCTCAAAGGCACAGTAGATCATAATTAAATTAAAAGACTTTAGGGCATAGGTTAGAGACTGATACTGTGTTTGAACGCACACTTGTTTGGTCAGGACCCGAGTTTGGGAGGAGCCATATCTCTGGTCTTTATGTAGGATGGGGTGCATAGGGATTCGGGGGTATGGATGAATCCTGGACTCGGAGAATGACGGACCATGCTTGGTCAGTAATCGATTTCTTTAGCTGAACTTATACGCACTACATTGTACTAGGATGGGGCGGTACAATATGGTGGGGCTTGTGTCAGCCTTAGAATAAGTTTGTGGATGTACATGTTACATTGTGCCTGATCAACACAGTGAGACGCGGTAACTGTGGATATCGAGACACTTGCGCCATTGTTTGGGTATAATGTAATTTTGGGCAAAAGTCTGTGTGGAAGGGGGAGTGTGGGATGGGGCACACAGACCTGGAAGCACAGATGGAGGCTTCAGGATTGCATTATGCTAGCGTGTATTGTTTGTTTGGTTGTTAGATGGCTGTTTGTTATGTTTGTAGTCAGATTATTTAAGTATTATAACCCAAACTCTTGTACCTAGAAACGGACGAAATGCTGCCAACTTAGAAGTACAAACCCCTAAACAATTGACACAAATCGAGAACTTAGAGACTATGCACCTAGAGTCACCCTAGCACGAGAAACGCAAAAGGGTAGAGGTGGAAAAGAAGTAATTGAAGAATGATTTTGAGCCTATAAATTCATGAAAAATAAAAGGGATTTGAGCTTGCTGGGAATTTAAACTAAAGATGTTAGGTTATTGGACAGTACGTGTCGTGGTTGGATTCTTAGGTCATCATTGGAAGGTTAAAGTAAATCAACTTAGAATGTGATTATTGTTGATCGAGATCTTATGAAATATGAAGAGCCAAAAGAATTGTCATCAGGCAACCAGTTGATATATTTGAAGAGAACCCTCAAGCTAAGAGAACCCTTCCTTCTATCCGAGTTGAGTAGATGTTTGAACAGATACAAGCCAAACTTCCAGGAACGTCCTAGTTCATCCTTTGTCTTATGCCGGAAAGGAAAACATCTACTATATATGGTCGGTGGATGAAGAAAAGAACAGTTGATGTTGGTATTATGACTCAATGCATGGTTCCAACAAGGATTAATGATCAATACTTAACAATTGTTCTCCTAAAAGTCAATGCCGAATTTGGTCGCTTAAATTCTTTGGTGTTCGTTGAACAATCTCCTTTTAGTCCCTGAATCTCCAAGGCTCCAATTATCATTCTTGGAATGGATGTTTCACACGTATTCCTAGTTAGGATGGTTTGCCCTTTATTATTACAGTAGTTAATTTTAAATAATGACCATTGATCTCTTGGTATTGAGCATCTGTAAGAACACAATCGCCTAAGGCGAAAATGATAGAATAAGATAATTAGATAAGTACCTATTTGAGTCATTTGTGTCAAAACGAGTCAAGGGAAGAAGCTAAGAGGCTAGGATTGTGTTTCGTATGCAAGCAAAAGGGGCATTTGGCAAAAAATTGCCCAACTACACTAGCTTAAGCTTCCCAGCAGCAACAACAAAATACTTAGGGGGGAAGCCAGAATGGGCGTCCTCAAGCCAAATAGAATCAGAATGTCAATCAAGGGTAAAACTAGGGTCGTGGTCAAAACCAGGCCAGAATGTTTGCAGTTGAGACCCAGGAAGAGTAGGACCCTGCAGTAGAAGGTACGTTCCTATTGTTTAATGTTGCTGTGAGACTGTTGTTTGACTCGGGTGCCTCAAAATATTTTATATCTGAAAAACTAGCTGATAGGTTACAACTTGTGACAAAAACAATACCTGTGACTTTGAATGTGTCTACACCAATAGGGACCGTTGTGACTTCAAAGAAGATGTGTAGTTGCGACCTTAGGTTTGGGGATAAAC
Source organism: Tinospora cordifolia (assembly GCA_030144865.1). NCBI lineage: Eukaryota > Viridiplantae > Streptophyta > Magnoliopsida > Ranunculales > Menispermaceae > Tinospora > Tinospora cordifolia. The sequence goes on along the minus strand of JAJIYU010019524.1, from coordinate 8,254 downwards.
TTTTAACAATCGACCTATACGCCCTACCATTCTTTGGCTATGATGTAATCTTGGGGATGGATTGGTTAGACCAGTACCAAGCCCAGATAGATTGTCCTAAGAGACGAGTAACCATAACATTACCTTCTGAGGAGATCTTTAAAATTAATGGGGATATGCGGAGACTACCAAGGACCCTAGCCTTGCTAAACTGTTTAAAACAGATGGATGAATTCGAGGAACACTCTAAAGCAGAACCTACTGACTTGAAGAATATTCGCTCAGTGAGTTTGAGGATGTGTTCCCAAATGACTTACCTGGACTACCACCAGCTAGAGAGTTAGAATTCAAGATTGAACTTCACCCTGGAACCAACCTTATAGCCATACCTCCTTATAGAATGGAGCCAGAAGAATTAATTGAGCTGAAAACTCAACTGGACGAGCTCAAGGGGAAAGATTTCATCAGGCCAAGTGAATCACCATGGGGAGCCCCAGTGTTATTCGTGAAAAAGAAGGATGGTTCCTTGCGATTGTGTGTCTGTAACACCCCAAAGATTTCATACGCACACAACTCGAAAATAATTTTTTTTTAAATTATGAAATAAATATAAAAATGTGTGAAAACATGCTTTAAATGATTATTATTTAGTATGGTATGAAAATAAAAATAAATCAGGATGTTTGATAATGGGAAAAACACTGGAAAATGCTGAAAAAATAGGATTTCACACTGGTAACCGCAGTCAGAAAAGGTAGACCGCGGTCCTCAGTGAAAATTTTGGGAAAAAAACATAGGTCATAGGGGTGACCGCGGTCTGTAAAGTGCCGAAAGCGGTCATTGCACGAAATTTAAATAGTTTCAAGCTCGTGATTAGTCATTTCACGTACAGAGTTTTTCGAATCGATCCGAAGTTTCAGAGAGACGATCCAGAGCTGATTCTGGGAGGAACTAAAGGTTTAAGGTAGGAATCTAAACCTCCTAATCATTTCAGTTTCAGCTCTATCTATTCATTCAGATTTCGTATCAAAAACTAGGGTTTTGAAGGTTTTGATGGAAAAAAAATGATCCGGAACCCTATAAGCTCAGATCTTTTTTCTAAACTGATTGTTTATCGATTTAGAACTGAATTCTGGAGGTTTTAACTGTTCAATTGCAGTTTTAGATTGATCTAGAGGAAATTTGCCTATCAGGAGGATTTCTGAAGGTGCAAATCGCTTGATAGGTAATAAAACCCAACCTATTCCTCTTTTGAAGTTGTAGTCAGTTTTAAATGTGTTCTATTCTTAGTTTGGAATGCGTTGATTATAAGTTTGCATTTTGGTTAGGAAAAATGGAAATTTGGGATTTTCTGTACTATTGTTGAAGGAGGATTTTTGGTGATTTGGACTGAATGAAAAGGTTTAATCATTTCAGACGATGGATTTCGAGCGTGATCCTCGCGAGTAGGCGCAAGGGTCATTTCTTGTTAGGTGAGCGGGATTCTCTTGCTCACTAGTATTATGTAGGCTTGAAGTTCAAAACATGATGTTTGAGTAGCCTAGGATGTTAGATGCATGTTAGGGTATGTAAAATGCTTGGATGCCTTAAGTGATGATTGAGCATAATGTCTGGTTATATGCTTTTAGTGTTTGCTTGAATATGTGGTATAATGTCTGGTTATTTTTTGTCATTTGTTACATGATTTAGATACCTTGAATTGATGATTGGGTTTGGAATGAAATTTATTGAAACTAAAGAATATTAAATTAAGATTTAATAAATCAACATACATGGGCGATGGCGGCATCTGTCGACAACTCGTGGACGTGGCCAGCTTTGCCGCACAACATCTTCAAGATCCCATCGTTGGTGTTCTTAACGAAGCCTCCTGCGAGGGCTGAGAGTTCCTTGGATGGGTGAGCATTGGCTATACACCATTGCACCTATTCTTGGACGACGTGACAGGTCGTGAACGGTATCGTGGCTCGAGACGATACCGGCTAGGATTGATTTTGTGTCACCGATGGACACCGGGAGTATAGCTCTTTCGATCTTAGGATACGACAAAACAAATAACTGTTTGAAACGATTAATGTAATGAAAGTGTGTGCATGTTTTGGATTTCTGGTTTATATAATGCTAGTGGTGTGTAGAGATGATTCACTGGGCTCTTGAGCTCACCCATTTTCTTTTACAAGTACTCGTAGAGGTGAAGTACCCTAGTTGACCCATTGATTCAGTAACTGCTGGGTGATCTCGCTGGGAGGTCAGTGTGGGACTAGTTATTTTTGTTTTGTTTAAATTTTCATAGATCATGTATATATTTTGAATAGGCCGTGTGGCCAAACATTTTTGTTTGGACTGTTGTACATTTTTAAACATTTTGTTGGGACTTTGGCTCTATGAGCCTACTTTTTATCAGAGTTTTGAGATGTATTTTGCGATGTTGCCTTCAGAGGCTAATGATATGTACATGTTTAGTTTTACTTAAACCCTGTCTTATGGGTTGGTGATTTGGATGGTTTCTGCTGTAGAGATTTGTTTTTCATTATACATATTTATTGTGAAAATCCGGTGAAGTGTTTTGAAATTATTTTTCTGAGTTATGAAATTCGTCGATAGACATAGTAGGATGTTTATCGAGATTGATATGTTTTTTTCATTTTGATGAAATTGAGAATGGTTTTAGTGCTGGGAAAAGAGGTTGACAACCCCGAGTTCCCGCGGATCAGACCCACAGAGAGCTAAAATGTCCTGCATGCACAGCAGATAAGCTGAAGGGAGCGCTCGTCTATGCGCTGGGCCCCACGTGACGCATGCAGGAGGACCTGGGTTTCGGCCCGGGGGCTGGGGGTGTTACAGTGTCGACTACCGAAAGTTGAATCAAGCTACAACAAAGAATAAATATCCTTTACCAAGGATTGACGACCTATTTGATCAATTATGAGGAGCACTCATTTATCTAAAATTGATCTTAGGTCAAGATACCATCAGCTGAGGATTCGAGAGTCTGACATCCACAAACAGCCTTTAGAACAAGCTATGGACACTTCGAGTTCATTGTTATGCCCTTTGGTTTGACCAATGCCCCGGCTGCCTTTATGGATTTGATGAACCGAGTGTTCAGACAATACCTTGACCAGTTCGTAGTGGTATTCGTGGATGATATACTAATTTACTCTAAATCAGAAGCTGAGCATCTAGAACACTTGAAGATCGTACTAGAAACTCTCAGAAGAAACCAGTTATATGCTAAATTCAGTAAGTGCGAGTTTTGGATAGAAACTGTCAAGTTCTTAGGCCACGTTGTATCAGCAAAATCTCTGTAGATCCGGAGAAAGTGGAAGCTATTATGAACTGGAAGCAACCCAAGACAATAACAAAAATCAGATGTTTCTTGGGCTTGGCAGGCTACTACAGAAGGTTCATCAAGGATTTTTCCAAGTTGGCAGAACCTATGACTAAGTTGACCAGAAAAGGAGTAAAGTTCCAATGGGATGAGAAATGTGAATAGTCATTCCAAGAACTGACGACAAGGTTGACTACGACTCCTGTTCTAGTCACCCCAACTCCTGGTGTTACTTACACACTATATACTGATGCCTCACTGAGTGTATTGGGCGCAGTCCTAATACAAGAAAAGCAAGCCATCGCTTTTGCCTCAAGACAACTAAAGGTCCAATGTATTGGCTGATGCTTTGAGTAGGAAGTTCAACAAACAGGAGGAAGAAAAAGGCCAGATGTACTAGTTGATTGAAGATTTTAGGTTGGGTGTAAACCTTAATGAGAAAGAAGCCTATCATTATAATATGTCTTGCCAACCGGACCTATTACATCAAATCAGGGATGAACAGAGACAAGACAAGTGGCTTGCTCAAGTAATTGAAGGAGTCACTCAAGGAAAACATACTAACTTCACGATGGATGCTGAAAACATCCTAAGGCTCGAGGAAAGGATATGTGTACCTTAGTAGGGACAAAACAAGTAGGTCATACTTGATGAAGCCCATCAAACTAAGTACACCATGCTCCCTGGTGGGGATAAGATGTACTAGAACCTCAAGAAAACCTACTGGTGGAGAGGAATGAAAAGGGATATAGCTAAATACGTCTCTAAGTGTTTAACATGTCAACAAGTGAAAGCAGAACATTGGAAACCCTCTGGAATGTTACAACCATTTCCAATCCCTGAATGAAAGTGGGAAAACATTGCCATAGACTTTGTTAGTGGTTTACCTGGAAACCAAAGAGGAGAAGATACTGTTTGGGTGATAGTAGATTGCTTCATCAAAATGGCCCACTTCTTGCCAATCAGATCCACAGACCAAGTCAGCAAGCTAGGAGAAATTTATGTGAAAGAAATCATCAGACTTCATGGTGTACCCAAGACTATCGTGTCTAATAGAGATGCTCGCTTTACTTCATAGTTTTGGCAGAGTCTCCAGAAGGAGATGGGTACTAAGCTCACCATGAGTACAACATTTCACCCTCAGACGGATGGTCACTCTGAGAGAGTTATCCAGATTTTGGAAGATATGTTGAGTTCTTGCGTTTTAGACTTTAAGGTGTATTTGAGCAAGTACTTACACTTGGCGGAGTTTGCCTATAACAACAGTTATCAGGCAAGCATAAAAATGGCTCCATTTAAAGCTCTGTATAGGAAACCCTACAGATCACCTACCTGTTGGGCTGAACTTGAAGATCAAGTATTAACTGGGCCAGACATGGTGGAAGAAATGAGCAACCAAGTCAAGTTAATACAAAAGAAACTGACTACTGCGCAGAGCCGTCAAAAGAGCTATGCTGATAAAAGGAGAAGACTACTAGAGTTCCAAGTTGGGGACAAAGTATTTTTGAGAGTCAGTCCTCAGAAGGGTATCAAAAGGTTCGGATTCAAAGGGAAGTTATCTCCAAGGTTTGTCGGACCCTTTGAAATACTTAGTAGAATCGAGAAATGTGCTTATGAGTTGGACCTACCAAACCGGATGACTTCAGCACATAACGTATTCCATGTATCCATGTTGAGGAAATATGAACCTGAACCCTCTCACATCATTCACTGGGAGGAAGTGAATATTCAAGATGATGCTACCTACGAGGAAATAGCGGTCAGAATCCTTGACCACAAGGTACAAAATCTAAGAACAAAGGATATCCCATTAGTGAAGGTGCTGTGGAAACATCACAAGGTAGTAGAAGCCACGTGAGAACTCAAAAGCGAGATGAAAACCAAGTACCCGCATTTGTTCACAAGGAATACCTAAATATGTACAAATTTCGAGGACGAAAATTTTTCTAAGGAGGGTAGGTTGTAACATCTCGAAAAATTCATATGAAATTTGAATTTTTACTCAGAAAATTATACAGAATTGACAAATGAAAATTTTGGCAAGTCCTAGTTGACCCAAATGAGGAATAAAAATTAATTTAATGAATTTTTGGAAGAAAATATATGAGTGTAATGTATATTATGGGATATCATAGCCAAAAATACAAGGATATGTGCAATTTTTTATGAAAACAAGATTAGAAAGTCAATTGAGATCAAGATTTGGCAAAAATCTGAAACGAAAGCAAGAAATTCAGCTGAAAAATAAGAAAAAATAAACTTAATACACATCCAACGGTCCACAATCAATCTACCAAATCCAACGAACGAGATTAAAGTCCACACCAATGCACGAGCGCACTAAATCATCAAGATCAAATGACCATGATAAAATCCATCATATCCAAGGCGCACAACGACGAAATCACAAAACTTAACACTACACTCGAGGATGATCGTGCTGCCAGGATCAGTTTTATTGATTGGGAACGAGATCCCCACACCGTGATCGAGGTTCATTTAATGGTCCAAGAGAGTGTCGTTGATTGCGAACAAGATTTGCACACAATACTCGAGGTCCATCTGACGGTCCAAATCAAAGTCTTGTAGTTGATCGCAAAACCGTGCTGCAGTCGAAGAAGATCTAATGGTCCAATTAGAGACATTTTTGGACTGATCGCAAACCGTTGATGCGCTCAAGGAAATCCAACGGCCAAGATCAAAGGATCCAATTTTCGTAGATCGATCCGAGATTAATCCAACGGCCTAAATTGTTACGCCGAAATAAAAAAATGAAAATTACGAAATTAAAGAGAATTAGGGTGTTTTATTTAAAGAAAAACTTAAAACTTTCTATTTTCTCCCTTTGAAAACCTATATAAACCCCCTAGGTTCTTAATTTTTGCATTCCAAAAATAAGAGTTGAAATTGCATCTTATTTTCTAAGTCTTCTTCTTGGCACCTCTTCCCATCTTCCCTTCTTGTGTGTGAGAAGTTCTTCTCTCGAATTGGAAAATTAGGTTGGGCGATCTTTATTGGCATTAGTACATGGGGGGAATTGCTGTCGAAATTTCGGAAGAAAGCGTCACAAGGTGGAAGCAATTTCTAGAACACCCTTCTGTTCTTATTTAAATTCATGGCATGCTCATTGTTTGTATATTTTGCACTGAATTCAAAGATTTTCAATTTCAGCTCTAAGTTTTAAATGTTTATTTCAGTATTTCAGTTTTGATTCATGTTTGAGCAATCATATCATCCATGCCATGTTAGTATCATACTTAGGCTTTTAAATTAAAGTATCATGTATGTTTTATGAGTGTATCATGAATTGACTATGTATATTCTGAATTTTAGTTTGATTTCATATTCTAAAGTTTATTTTATGAAATCATGATATGAGAGTTAATCTAAGACGATGGAAATAATAACCACGTACCATCATAGTGGTTAAGGCGACACTATGGATGTTCTTTTCAATGAGTTAGGTCATATGATTTTCAGACCTAAGTACTTGAGGGTCATGTACTACTGGTGGGTCACCATGTGTAATGGGTTGATGCCGACACATGCCACTAACAGGTTGATGCCAAGTGGGCCTTAGTTACTTAGTAAAGAGCATTAAGGGATTGAAGGCCCTTTTGGTCTGAGACTCGACTTGAACAAATTGTTGTTTGAAACTCCTAATGATTGCAAGTGTTTGAATTATGATTGTGTTATGAGTTTGAATATGAAAGATGGTTGTTCGAAAAGGATCCACTGGGCTATGTGCTCATTCCTTCCTTTCTTATTTTTAAGGAACATGAAACCCATGGAGTAGTTGAATATTAATAGTTCTTAGATAGTTTCTACCTTATTATTATATATTTTTTTAATTTTTAAGGGCCTGTTGCCCAAAGTATTTATATTTTTCTACTGAAAAGTATTTTGATGTCTTCCGTTGTAACTATTAGTTTTTTTTTAAGAGTTTTGTACTTTCAATTTCTATTATGAATAAAATAATTTGAATTTCTTTATCTCTTTTAATTTGCCTTGATTATGTTAAAAATTTTGTATTCTTGAATTTTTATACAAAGGCACATGATATTGAAAAGAAAAGAACAAGTGTGTGTCACTTGTAATGTAGCATCGGCCCGACCCGTCGTTTTGTTAAGTCCACTATCAAGAGAACGATGGCCATGTACACTACTTAAATATACGGGGCTTGGGGTGTTACACTAGAAAACCCAAAAATTCAATGTAAACCTGACTACTACGGTAATGCATTATTACCATGGTAGTGTATCGCATTACCACGGTAGTGTATCGCATTATCATCTTCACACGTAAACCCTAATTTTAGCTCATTTTGAAATGCAGTTGCACAAACTCCCCCACGAACCTAACCTAGCCGTTACTAATCGATCTTACTTCATTCCATACATGTTCTATATTGATTCTAATTCAGCCCAAATCATTCTTGGCTATCTCACAAGATGAAACAAGAAAAAAACTATGTTGCAATCCCATTGTTGAGCCCAAATTTTTGTTGGAAAGCACTACAAGGTAACAATCAACTCACAAACCCTTATATACATGATGCATTGCATTTAGATGTATATAAAATTGATTTCAATGGTTTTGAAACACTTTATTTGATCTCATCATCATAACAGAATCCTAAGAGAAACAAAAAAACTCATTCAAGGTGTCCAAGAAGCGCAACAAATCAAACATAAGGTATAATATTCTTCTCTTTGACATAACATGTGTTTTAGCCCGAGGTTTAGTGCATTGGAGGCCCATTCACAAGCAAAAATGATGGATGAAAAAACACGCATGAACAAAATGTAATTTTTGGAAATCACGTGACTATTGTTGTAATACCCCAGAATTTTGTCAAATAATTTAAAATAAATAAAATAAGTCAAATAAATTAATTTTGGGTGCAAATGGTGGGTTGACACATGAAAAATAAAATAAATTAGA
>JAJIYU010019523.1:0-10753 GCA_030144865.1 Tinospora cordifolia | reverse complement strand
GAAAAAAAAGGGAGGGGGGGGGGGGGGGGAGGAGGGGGGGGGAAGGAGGGGGGGGGGGGGGGGGGGGGGGGGGGGGGGGGGGGAGATGGAAACTCTTCCCAAACAAATGCTAGAACCACAATTCTATATATTAACTCAAAATCACTTTCTCAACCTCTTAGACCACTTGTTATATATAACATCAGGGTTTCAAAATCCCGTAAGGCTTACCCAAGGTAAGGCACGGTGAAAACAACTTAACATTTACAAAGCAAAGCATCACATTCACAATGATCCATAAACACAACAACATGAAAGCAAAGCAAAGAAAAGATTATTCCAATGTCAACAAGAGGATCATACCTGCGCCACGAGCTGGAGAGAAAGTGTCACGCAATGCTCGAACGGTAAATGCATTTATCAAGACTCTCTTCCTCATCTGCATAGTAAGTTCAGATCATTTTAAGAAGAAAAAAGAAAAAAAGAAATTGTTGTTGGTGGTTTTAACTCCAAATATTAGTGTCACATCAACCATTTGCTTTTTCAAGCTAAAACGTGTAAGAAATCTGATCCCTACAGTGAATAAGAGGCCTTTTTGAAGAAAAAAACACAACTCCTTGAGACTTGCCTTCATGGCATGTTTTACATTGACACCCATATGCTCGATAGCCAACTTCGGGACCAGCCAGATTTATGGGTCCATATGAGGGACAATATCTTACGATGTACAAAACAAGACAAAATTGAACTCAGCAATTGGTGTTGCATATGTGGAACATCACATCCCAATAAAATATTAAGACTAGGGCTCTTTTTCTGGTGGGTTCAACTCAAGGTATTAGTATCACATCAGCTATGTGTTCTTCAAAGCTAAGACATGTAAAACGTCTCACCCCCTCACATTAGCAAGAGGCCTTCTCATGAGGGGGAAACTAAGGCCTCCCAGGACTTGCTTCTATGACACATTCTTCGTGGGCGCGCACAAGGTCAACGACCCAACTTAGGAGCCAACCAAACTTGGAGGCCTATAGGAGAGACATCATCTTTCAATGTGTGGGGCCGACCAAAATTGGCTTCAACAATCAATATGTACAACTGAATCAAATATTCATTTGACCTAAGTATTATTGAAAAATGAAATTGGCATAAATTTGATGTGCAATCAAATGCAAACCAACTGTACTCAAACTATGTTAGATGTCAAGATGTAAAACTAATAATAATCGATAATAATCAACATTATGAATTGAAAGAATGATGACTAATGAAACAAACCCCTTCATTAAGATAACCAGCAATGTTTCCAAGTAGAATGGTTGTGTTAGTTCTGATGGCTGGTTCTTCATCCACCTGTAATTTTGAAATAAAGAATCAACTAATCCAATCTTATTCCATATAACAGACGGATCATCGGGACGGTTCAATTTTAGTTGAATTAACAAATTAATACATATATACCTGCAACTTCGAGAGATGTTTGAGCAAAGACCCTGAAATAGTGCGTTGAGACAACTGCAGTTCCAATCCAAACAAGCTTTTTTTAGTATAGAACTTAAAGAAATCAAACTGAACTGTGACTCTCTCAAAATAGGATGACCAAAAATAATTTTATCAACAAAATCAAAATTCAACTGAAGGAACATTCAGTACAAAGGACGAACAATCAACTATATAACGTGCCTTTTGCAAAGGCCCGGCATGTCCAAGCAAAAGCAATAGCTGCATGCAAAGGAAGCATGTAATAACAAACACAATCATTTTACAAATCCATCTTGACCTTTCTATCCGAAAGAAAGGTCTCTACGAGAACTTTTTCATTTGGGATGTGCCATTTTGACTCTCAAGTTCTAAACCACCTTTAAAAAGTCTTCCCATTTCTATGAGCACCCTATCCACAAAGGTTACTTGACTAGATGATATAGATTGATCCTATCATCCATAGCCCACATATATCTGCCAACAGGTTAAAGAAATCTTGATAGCTTGAGTTCTGATCTAACTATGGCCCTAGCAACCTAGAAGTCAGTCACTTTCTGAGGTTTAATTAGAGATCTCTAGTTGTTACAGAAGGCTTTAGAATAAAGACTAACTATTCCAAGGGTAATTAAGAGGCTAACATCAAAGCATAGAAAAACCAACGAGTAAATATTTAGAACAAATTAAGGAAAAAAAGATTCCACCTTAACCTCAAACTGTTTAAAAAGAGTGTATGAATTCCATACCTTTGGCGCCAAGACAAGCATAGACTTCAGAGTTAACTCCCGAAGAAAAGCAGAGGTGTCAGAAAAACCAGTTGCAACATGAGGATAAACCTAACAGCAAGTACCATTCACACAAATTAGGATCTCCACCATGGAATTGAACAACACAAAATGCCTAACCTGCCATAAAACCAGATCAGAACGACTTTTCCTATACAATCTGAAGATTTTCAACTATTTTCCACATACTTGCTCATCCACAACTTGTGATGATAATGATTCCCCATACTGATCTATGTGTTGCAGAAGGCCAACTCGAATAGCCCGATCAGTTGATGCAAAAAGTTTGACAATAGTTGGCAATACCTATGATGATAGCATGATTAAAAAAGCATTCTCTGTCAGTCGAATGAATGAAAAAGTGCAGAACAATATCACCCAAAAGGATAACACAAGGTCAAAAGAGAGAAAGACTATAGCATAGCGCTGAAATAATTACCTTGGTACTGAAGTCTTCAGCAGTAAACCATGATCCCATTTTCAATAAGGCAGTCAAAGCAGGAGCAGCAGCTGAGCCAAATTCCAGGGCAGATGCTAGTAAAGGAAGTAACTATCAAGAGAAACAAACCATCATTTAAAATTCTTCAAGAAACTTCAAAATTAACAAGTAATGATAAAAAATACGACAGAATAGAAACATGAATCATGTTTGACTTCATATTACAAACCTTTTTCAGCACAATTTGACGAGGTAGCTGCTCAGCCAGATTTGGAAGCTTACGGAAAAAGGTATCCTTCTCAATACTGTCTTTCAAATTCAAAATTTCCATAAATTGTATTGTCTCCACCAGCTTATTCTGAAAATACTCTGCCATACACACATGTTGCTCAATCAGTAGAAAGCATGGGAAAAAAAGCCACCAGAGGTAAAATCCTATAAGTCCAAAATCTACATTATTTTTACAAGAAACAAGTATCCAGCAAAATCTACAGATTTTTCACATTTTTTATCAGTGGTTTTGTTGGAAGTTGTCTTCATGCCAAGAGAATTTTTGGTAAAATTATTAGTACAGCAAATTAGGGCATTCTGTTACAATAATTACTGAAGTCTGCAACCATTGAATTTTCACTACAAAGCCAAAGTTTGCAGCTCATGGAAAAGATCAAAAAGGGAAAAAAAAAAAAAAAAAAAGGTCAAGAAACATTCACAATGAGAGATTGTATGCATATATACTGAAACGGTGTGCAGTTTTTAACGATTTTGTAGCTGAAGAAACACTAAATATTGGCGCTACCAAGAACATTTCTTCAAAGATAAACCTGAGTTACACAATTTATCAAAGAATGAATAAGTTTTCCTTTTCCTCTTTTTTTTTTCAGATTAGGAGTAATTGTAGTTCACTAGTAGCCTCATCATACAGGAGAAAACGATTTACACGTTGTCACAGCAATAACAAAGACTTGCATAAAATGCAGGATCAGTTAAATATAAGGTTGCGCCTCAATTAAGATCATTTGGATAGATTTAATTATCATCAAATAGGCAACTAGTGGCTTTTTTATTTCTTACATTTCAAGTAATCCATTCAAACCCTTGTTGAAGAGAATAAACAAGGCCAAAACTGTAATTTCGTCTTGGAATTATTGAGTGTGAAAGGAAGTCCTAGAAAGATCACAGAAGCTTGTAGAATATTGCTCCTAACGAAACAATAAATAAGAAAACCTATAGAATCAAGAAGTTCCACACCAATTTATTTGATAAAATGGTAGCAATGATCACACATTAACAGCTCCATTAGAATAGTGTCAATGATGCATGCAACACAAGCAATAGAAAGGTAGTGAAATGTCTCATGAAAAGTAAGTGAACATGGACTAAATGTTTCACGCCAGATTTAATCTTCAGAATGATAGACACTATTAAGTAAGAAACTTAAGAACTCACCACTGTTCTCTATAAGCTTTGATGAATTTAATCTGCGAGAAGGCATGGAACTCAAAAGTCTCTGGTAATCTGGAAGCAGAGACTGTGAGACAAGAAAAATGGATAAATGCAAATGAAATTAAATGTTGCAACAAGAGCAAGATATCACATATGAACAAACAATCATTTAATTAAATAAGGGTATAAGTAAGAAACCAAGAGAAATGAAAAAAGTGATCAAATCAAAAAATAGATATGTTTAATCCAAATTATTACTGCGATTCCACATATGTTGATTTTCATATTAAAAAAAAAGGTCCAATCAAATCAGAATTTTTTAATAAGCTCTTTATGCAATCTATATAGGCACAGCAGTGAAAAGGTAATAAGAAAATGATAATTTATAATCTCCTGGATCATATGATAATAAATACATACACACAGACGGAAGAATAATCAGAATGATATAATAGATAAGAATTAAAGAATCCTTATGATTTCCCACTTGGCATGAAAAAATTATAATTAGTGACTTATTGTCCCCCATTAAAGTCTAGTCTATCATACAAAGGAAGTCACAATATAAAAGGTTTAACCCACACATTTTATATTTAAAAGATAAATTATAAAATTACAAGTCACATCACTACTCAATTAGTTGCTAAATCAAATATTAAATTATACCATTTGTGCCTAAAGAAAGAAATAAAGAAATGAAAACCATAAACCCAAATATTAAAATTCTATTAAACATTAATACTTCCAAATCAATTTCCTTTTATAGAAATTATAGGGACTTTCTAGATATATCTTGAGAATTATAGAGATTGGTTCTAAAAAAGAGCCTATTCTCTTTCATACTTCTAGAATTTACCCTAAATTACGATAAGCATTTGAAAATAAAAATTTGAAAAATGCTCAGGTTACTGGATATTAAAAAGACCTCCCTCTGGCCTGCTTTTGTCATGCCTAAATAATTTTTTTTTCTAATGCCTAGATAATGGCCCAGGCATTACTATGACAACAACACTGCTCATAGGCTGTGGAAACTGCAGGGGATGTAAAAGATAACTTTAAACCACTAACTCAAGCAGGCTTAAAAGTCATACCTTTGGAATGAAAGCAATATTTCGCAGCTCTTCAGTTTTGTTCAATTTTATACCAGAGAATATTTCGTATATAAGACAACCTGACCAAACAATTAAAGCAACACATAAGCAATTTTTTTAATAATACAATAACTTCAAGCAACTCCCTACTAGACGCAAAGCAAAAAAAGAGTGGTCTTCTATTATTTGGCAGATAGCAAGGAAAATTTTAAAAAATTTAGAAAGATTTTTCTAATTTATTGAAATACAAATTAAAAGCAAATGAAAAATAAAAAAAATTACATCAAAGTTTGGTAAAACAATTAAAATAATTTGTCAAATCTCAAATCATTTGCACATTTACTTTTTAAAATGCAAAGCTTAAAGGCATCAATGTAACTTCCAGTTCGTTCTTGGAAAAAAAAAACACCTTTACCTTTTGTTAAAGATCACCTAAAGAAATAAAATATAAGAGATTGGTCAAAGTCAACATGCAATAAATAAAAACAAAAAGTCAATTAAAAGAAAAGAAACTGAGATTATTAGAACTTAACACAAACTTAAGAAAGAAAAGAACATGTAATTTTTTTTTTTCCTGAAAAGAGACAATATATATCATATTATAAGTAACGGGTGAACGAGAAGTCCAAAGTGTCATAGGCGATTACAAAAGAGAATACAAAAGAAAAGAACATGTAATTTATAAGTTATATATAATTAATCAATCCATAAATCTCCTATACATTAGAACAAAAGTCATCAAAAACAAGTGCCAAGTATTATAGAAATTGTGAATCTTACTTCAAAACTATAATATTAGTAATTAAAATTTGATGGCTTAAAAGAATATAATAATGTTGACATTAGCATATTCATCAAGAAACAAAGATCTTCCCAACATTTACATTGAATTCTCTATCGATCTTTGAAATGTCAAATTTTTCAAATTTTTTTCAAGCTGAGTTCCCCTAATTAACTAGGAGTTTAAATTAAGTTTTGAGGAAACTTCATTCAACCCTTGCAGTTTAAATAAAGCCAAGCACAACAAATCATTCAAGCCAACCACAGTTCCCAATGCTTTGAGATCGGTGATATTGTATAAACCCAAGGTATCATATCTTTAAGGGTAAAGCAACACAAAATACTAATAATCAACTTTGTTACTAACAAGGGTCTGATGATGAATATAGAGCCCAGGATATCAGATCAACATGGATATGAATAAATGGAAAAGACTTTTCACTGCCTTCAGATTAAGGCAACATGAAGCAATTACGAACTTTTATACTAATAGAGGTGTGCCCAACCACCAAAAAAGAGAGAGAGAGAGAGAGAAAAGAAACAGAATAAAATACTTACCCAAACCCCAAGAATCAATAGCCCATGGTGGTGATTTTCTGATTGCTATCCAGTCAGATTTTTGCAGCTCTGTCGGTTTGTATTGAGACGGAACCAACCATTCATATTGCTGCATGAGAGATGAAACAGTACTTTGAGAAATCATTGCCAATTACTCAAATTAATATTTAAGCTATTTGATTGATGCAACCACAACCTCCCAGCCCACACGCATATGGCACATCAAAAGTAAGGTTAAAAGTCATAAAAATTGATGAAACCGAGAAGAGATTTGGTTTTCTATGCAAGACAAAAGTTCTGTTTGTTTAAAATTAGAAGGATGCTACACATTCTACCTTATAGAATATGTTAACCTACTTGATGGTTAAAAAAAATTTGATGTGCATAATTCAGATTGATTAGAGTCTTTTAAGTGAAATTCAGATTAGACAGAAAATTCCTTGTTTTCAATAACGCCTTAAGATCAAACAAAATCTTACCCTGCTAGAGAGAAAGTTGTACAGTTGGACTAGTGAAAATCAAAACAAAAGATTGTCAAAAGATAAAGAAAACATACTTCGATGCGGCACATGCATGACAACTTGGCATAGAGCAGACAACTTGGATATTTAATGCTCAATTCATTTGCCATTTTGCTTTATTAAGGGATTACTATAAGTATTTCTTTCATCTCATGCAAAAGATTTGGGTCCTGTCTTCGATAGTTGCTGTATTCGGCTGGATAGGATAGAGATCTCCTTCACATTGGCCTTGAAGCAAGATTTTCCCGGTTCTCAAGTAAAGGTTGTTTACAAATAAACGCAAGCTAGATTCGGTTTGCTAAATATAAAAATAACTATGCTGTATAAACTCAGCTTAGCAGAGCCATATCAATAACCTAACCAGACGAATCTACCTGACAAGTAAAATCCGCTCTATGCTGTTCCAATTGATTCAAATTGCCAGATATGAGATCAATTAACCATAAATTAGCACAATCACAAAAGGAAGGGAAAATAAATCAAAATAATGCTCCATTTTTTTTCAATGTTCTAATGGCAAAATTTCTGATTACATGAAAAGGAAAATATTAAAAAAAGAAGAAAATAATTAAAAATCATTCAAAAAGAATTCAAATTATTTTAGAAGTGGAAAATTTACAATTAAAAAAAATAAAACATTCAAAAAGATTTTAATTTTACTCACAAAACTAATGTAATAAGCTTTTAATTTAGTAATTCTTAAAATATTCATATTTGTCACATTATTTTTTACCTAATCAAATAAAAAAATTATTGTTCATCATAAATTAAAATCTTATTCCTTAAAAATGTGTGATGAATAGTAAATTACAAAATCAATTGTTCAATATTTCTGTGATTTTGAAGTAATGCCAAAACATAGAAAGATTTTTTATTGGATTTCACATGATTCAAATCCATTGACTATTTAACATCCCTAGCTAATAAATGAATTTCAAGGATAATGGTAATGAAATACAAAGTACAAACAAATTAATTTTTAGGTGCATAAATTTCCATATTCTTGAAGAGTTGAAGGTTGTGCCTTCGTATAATAATTGAGGTTATTCTATTATGACCATGAGGTCTCAAGTTCAAATTTTTGACATTAATATTAGCATGTCTTACACGCTAAAAGTGTTTTTTTGTTTTAGAGAGCATCCAATGTGAATAATTTTAACATATAAGCCAAAAGTATTTAAACTTCTTTAAGTTGGTAAACTTTCCCTAGAAATTCTTGCCTCAATAAATTTTGAGTTTAAAGTGAACAAAGTCAAAGACAAAATTAAGTTTTGAATCTTTTCACAAAAGTCAAATCCACAAGTTAACAAATACCAGCCTCATTATTAAAACCAAACACTTTGCCTAAACAAGTCAGGTTGAATTGAAGAATGTGGAGAGACTTGCAAAACCAAATCAAAGAAAAAGAATACATCCCAAAGCAGAACAAGTACAAAGCCACAAAGGTGTTATGACAACATCTCTGACATAAAACAAATGAATAGGAAGGATTTCAGTATCTTTTATCAGGAGGATTTCACAATCAAAATCACATAAGAATTTATTTAACACTATCTTGACATAAAGCATCAGTTTCAGCCTGCACAAATATTAAAACTACCAAAAACAAAATGAAGCCAAGATTCCATCAATTTAATCAAGACAACCCAATTATTTCACCGTTGTGTTGAACACTCCAAACATGCTTAATTATAAAGACGAATAGCAGAGAAAAAAAAAAATTTAACTACCTTTTTCTGAGTTCCTACAAAAGACAATTTTCTCTTAACAAGTAAAGATGGACAACTATTACCACATATTTCCTAATAATATACATGTGTGCTCTTTCACTTTTGATCATTACTTCAAACCTTTTCATACCTTCACTATTTTATACATGTGTATAAAAAATCAAAATTCAGATAATCCTTTAAAATATTACAGAAATCATATTTCACATACAAAATACCTGTCATCATGAGTGCTATAACATTAAAATTACCAGCATTGGCCCAACAGAAGTTTCACTATTTCCATCAAACTCAGACAGCACATCAAATGCATGCAGCTTCCAGTCCAAGGTTTGAGTCACAACAACACTGGCCAAGCACACATTGCCATGAACCTGAAATAACCAAATGGAAGAAGAATATAATAATCATCTAAACCAGGTATGATGAGAGGGCGAGAGACAAGGAGAACCTCTCATCAAACAGTTCAAAAGATAATATAACAAACAAAGGTCGAAATCTGGCAAGATGATGTTTAAAACTAATCAAGAAAATTTTCAGGAGTTGAAAAAAAAAAAAAAAAGCAAAACTATGATAAGGCCAAAATTGGTCTGTGCTTCAAATGTAAAAATATAAAAAGTACAAAAAACATGTTTGGTTAGTCAAAATTTGAGAACTATGGCAATGGAAAAAAAGAATGTTGGAGGGCTTTAAAGTAGAGAAAGAGAACATTCATCTCACACACATACAATATGAAGATGATTACATATTCTTCAGGAGGATGACAGAGGCAGTTGAAGCACAACAATGTGAGTGGTCAAAACATTTTGCCTACTATCAGGGTTGAAAGTAAATTTGGACAAAAGTTACTAGTTGGGAGCGAGCATGCCAAACCAAAGAACAAAGGAGGTGGCTAGGAATATAGGGGTAGTCAAAGGAGAGTGGTCAATCAAGTACTTGGACCTACCACTAGGAGTTAACCCAAGGAAGGAGTTTTGGGCCTGTCATTCAAAAGATAGGTAAGATAACAGAAGGGTGGAAAAGAAGTTTTCTATTAGGGTAGGAAGGTTTTTGCTACTTAAAACAATACAAGAGGGACCCATATACTTTTTGTCAATATTCAGAATCCTAGTGGAGGTAGCAGGAGAGATAGAGAAAATTACAAAAAATTCCTCTGGAAAAGATCGGATAAGGAGAAGGCATACTCCTTCGTGGCATGGAATCAAGTGGCAAGAGATACAGACTATGGGGAACTTGGGTTGGGAATCTTTTACTAAGAAGCAAGGCAATGGTAGTAAAATGGCTATGGAGGGTGCAGTAAAACCTACAAGCTTTATGGGCAAAAGTGATCAAAAGTATACATGGAGATATAGACAAGTGGGGCATAATGGCAAATTCAGATAGGATAACATATAAAGCCCCATAGAAGTTTGTTAGCTCACTCAAAGGATCATTCATGCAGCAGGTAAGATGGAAGGTTGGTAATGGGGAAACATTAAATTTTGGAAGGATAAATGGTGTGAGAATACAATATTCTGCAATCAATTCCCAAAACTATACAGAACATCACAACTGCAAAAGGCCCCCATTAGTGAATTCATATGCAGACAAAGTGAGCCAGAGGGAGCAAAAGTAAGTTGGAACATACACCTCTCAAGGAACTTGAGAGAGGCAAACACTCAAGAGGTAGAAACCCTAGTACAAACGTTGGAACAGATAAGTCACCAAGACCAAGAAGATAAGTGGGTATGGGCAGGTGATTCCTCAGGGAGATTTAATGTCAAATCACACTACTCATTCCTACTTTCACAACAAAATGCACCTAGGCTACAACCCTCTGAATTCATATGGAAAGCAAAACTACTAATGAAGGTCAAAATGTTAAGATGACTGATCAAATGAGGGAAACTAAATACAGCTGATAATTTTCAACAAAGACATCCAAACAAAATAACACAACCCTCATAGTGTT
>JAJIYU010019522.1:0-10761 GCA_030144865.1 Tinospora cordifolia | reverse complement strand
TAAACATGCAAGTTCTCAAATCAAATAAAACATTCAAATTCAATGTACTCATTTACCAGATATATAAATGCATTCAACATAGTGCTCATGCCAATTTAAAACAGTCATGCACCTCTTTATCCTTCCATTTAAAACAATTATGCATCTCCTTATCCATCCAGATCTAGAGTCAGTCTCGCTTCTTGTTTGACCTCAACAGAAGTAGACTGCAACTCTGATTTTTCCCATTTTTCAACTCATTTCGAGGATTATCACATACGGAAAGGTTCATACTTCTCATGGCTCAGTCGCAAAGGATTATCATATAATGAAGTATTATTCCTCAGGGCTCAGTCCATCGAAATGATATCATATTTTAGATTTGCTCTTACAAATCCAAAACACGTTGTCATGTAAATAAAATTTCATGAAAATCAAATCACATGCAACATATGCTTATATCAGTAACATGCTTACATTCAAACCATTTTTAATCTACAATGTCATATAAATAACAAAGATAAAGAAATACTCACAGAATACCAACACTAACCCTCGTTGGCACGTAACTCACTCTCTGGTAAATAACCAGCTTTTCCAACCTTACTGTAAAATTCAATAATCATTTCATATCATATCAGGTGCATCCATTCATGTTTAAGAAAAATCAGAAGTAATATTCTCCGAAACACCCAAAAATAAATATTACTCACTAAAATTGTTATCAATCAATTTTCAGTATCCACTTCAACCTCTATACTCAATTCACCAAAGTTATCCTATCAAAAATAATTTCAAAAGCACCAATCAAACTCAAATTCATTTCTATATCAATTTCTAACGTATTTATTTCCCATTTTTTAATCCTGCATGCACGTCAGACCTCACGTATTGATGCGCATTAGCTCGAATAATCTTAATAATCATAAAACTAATTTTCTGCTCAGTTAAAATATTTTTACAGCAAAAAATAACTTAAATAGGCTTTTAAATCATATTTTCTATAATTTTCTATGTATTTTTCTTAAAAACCTCATTGCTCAATCATTCACCAAAATTCTAATTGATATCCAAAATTTATAATTTTGGTGTCAATAGGTCTGTATTTTCATTCTCTACAATTCTATAGGTCTCAATCAGAGTTTCATTTGGGTTTAACATACCCAAAAGCCTATCCAAAGATTATAAATTTTGGATATTTATTTTAAAATCTACAGGATAAACTAACAAAATCTAACCATATATATGGGATCTACTTACCACCATGATTGTTTTGGTATAATTTTTGTTGAGTTTTACTCACTATAGAAAAATATCCACTTTTGGATCCGGCTATAAAATACCAGTTTTACTAAAAATTATACCGATAGGATTGTAATACTCGGCTTAGATAGAATTTTTGTAACTGAAATTTGAAGAAATAGCTTACCTGCGCGACGAATTTGACGGAAAACGATCATTTCCCTTTCCTTTCTTCTGTCTGTTTCTGTTCTCTGCTTTTTTTTTCTCTTCGGTGCTGGAAAGAAAAGCAACTCATGCTGCTTTATATATATATATATATACACCAATTTTACCAAAATACCCTTGATAACTTATCAAATTTACAAAATTGTCATGGCTTCATTTATTAAGTAACTCTCAAAACTACCTTATTATTTTATTTTATTTTTATTTTTTTATCACATTTATTTTCTAGTAAATAATTTAATTTAATTAATTTATTCACGTAATCTGTATTTTAATACAATTTTGACATTAACGCGTACGTACACACATAATCTATATAAATACGTGTATTTCTACCCATCTACTTTTATTTAAAATAATTTATGTATTAAATTAAAAATATGGAGTGTTACATATTGGTGGATGCTCTTTGCAAAGATGGGAGAGCAAGCAAAGCGTTAAAGCTATTAGAGATAATGTCTCAAGTTGGTGTAAAGCCTGATGTTTTAACTTACAACTGTTTGATTCTTGGCTTTTGCAAATTTGGGCATTGGAAAGAAACAAAAAGGTTGTTCAATGAAATGATGGATCGTCAAATCTCCCCAAATAGACCAACTTACAACATACTAATTGATGCTCTGTGCAAAGAAGGGAAGGCCAACGAAGCACATGAGCTGCTGGAACTGATGACCCAGATAGGGGAGAAGCCAGATGTAATCGCGTACAACTCTTTGATGGATGGATATTGTTTGCAAGGGAAACTAGAAGAGGCAACAATGGTTTTTCATTCAATGGTGCATACTGGTGACAAACCTAATCTTATTAGCTAGAACATTTTGGTTAATGGATATTGCAAAGCTAGGAGATTTAGATGAGGCCATTGGTTTCTTTAGAGATATGACTCGCAAGGGAACAATTCCAAATACTGTTGCTTACAATACACTAATACACGGGATATCCAAGGCTGGAAGAATTGTGGATGGACAGAAGCTCTTTGAAGAAATGCGAGCGCATGGTTAACAACCTGACCTCCTTACATATGGTACGCTATTAGGTGGTTTGTGTTCCAATGTCTCTCTTGACGATGCAATGAACTTACTTCATGCTATGGAAAAATATGGCGTGAAATCCAGTATGGCAATTTACAACATTATCATTGGCTATTCTTAAAAGTCAGCAAGAGAATTGTTTGATGGCCTTTCTGAAAAACACTTGCAGCCTGATACCAGAACATACAACTTATTGATCAATGGTATATTAAGGAAGGGAGGCTCGAAGGTGCTGAAGATTTGTCTATTGAAATGAAAAAGAAGGTATTGTTATCAATGAAGTGACATAATACAATGGTGCATGGATTGTTCAAAAGTAATGATATTTCTAAGGCAATGCAGTTCCTTAATGAAATGGTGGAACAGGGTTTCTCGCCAAGTGCAGAGACCACATCAGTGATAGTGGATTTGCTAGTCAGATAGACCAATTCAAGAACTCTATGGAAGTATTTTTGTCAAGTTCTTCCATGAAAAATGAAGGTTGCTTTGCAAATGTATATTAGACAACTAACTCTATGTTGCTGTACAGTGTGCAGGAGATTAATTCTGAAATAAACATTCCTTAAGGTAATCCATGGCTTCATCAGCAATAATGAAGTTGGTAAATTCATATAATAGCCATTCTACAAGCTTATGTATCTACTACATTACTAGTAATTAATATCTTTAATGGAGCATTAAAAGGTTTGTTTGTAGATGCTATCAGCTAGTGAATTGTCAAAGTGTAAGTTTTTTTAACAATACGCCTTACGCAATTGCCCAACTACCCGCCATGCAAATGCCCATCTGGCCTATGAAGAAACAATAGGCAAAGCAAGAATTATCAAATTCTTCTATGAAGCTTTAATTTTAATTTGAACTTCTGAAGAATTAATAGATATATGGCTAATAAACACCAAATAAATTCAGTTAAAATGCATTACTTCTAAAGAATTTTTTTTCTCTTTTTCTATGTCTTTTTCTATTTAATTTTTTGGGGGTATCCTACCCAACTATTGCAAAGACTAATTCTCTCCAACTTTAAGTATTGCAAAGACGTCTAGACTAACTCTCCCTCAGCAAAATCAGATTAATGAGGGTTATGCCTAGACTCGGATCAAAAATTTAATATGTATAGATTAAACCTTACAACCAAATTGAGAGCTATATTTATCATAGCAGATATATATTTAAGATCAATATTTTTTTCAGTATAGAATAAATAAATAAATAAATAAAATCCCACCTATTTAATCTAAGCTCAAAAAAAAAAAAAAAAAAACCAAAAGTAAACATTAACAGCAATAGAAACGGGTACAAGTGTTTTGAGGATGCAATCTTAAATTACATCCAAAAAAATGCTCAAAACATCAATTCCTACAAAATTTTTGATGCCCACAAGCTGAAATTGAAAAAATGTGTTCTATTCAATGTTGTTCTTGAGCTTTTTCCTCTCTTTCCTCCTCTTCTCATGTAAACCTGGCAGAGGGACAAGTCTCACTTATAAATTGTTCCAAATAAGAGAAGTTCCATAAATGAAATAGATGTCAGGAAGAAAATCAGGGATCTAAACATACGCTTCTTTTCTTCTTTCTTTTTTCTTCTGAAGCTATCTGCATTTCTTTGCTTCTCCGCCATCTCTTTTAGATTTAGTACCTGAAAACATACATTTAATTTAAACATTCGTCAAACAATTCACTCATTGAAAAAAAAAAAAAAAAAGAATCAACAATAGGAAGAAGAAAATCTTCTTTTCGGCAAGCTGGTTAACTAAAGCATATAGAAGCAAAAGTGAACTGCTAACAAGCAAGGTAGATTAGATTGTGAAGTTGGCACCTGCTACAATTTTTATAACTAAAAATTGGAGAATCAGAGTACATAGTTTAAGTGGCAAAATATCAGTATTAGTATAAATGGCAAAATAAGTTTCTTTTTTGACCCTAGGAGCAAAGGCATGGATGATTAATAGTATGTTATAAGCAACAAAAAAGCACATTGGTGACAGGACTATGTATATTTCATCAAGGAAACAATATCCTTGCCAGAATTCCTTGTGTTCCTCACACTCTTAACTTCAAATTTAGGTGCTGAAGGTTACTAGTGCCAGAGCTGGTCCTTATTTACATGAATGAATTATCTTCATCAACATTTCTTAGCTTGGCCTTCTGTAGTATCTATTTTTGCTCCCTTGCTTTTAACAAAGAGATATAAGTGCAGTAGAGAGTCCTTAAAAGTTCTGCTTTTCTAGTTGAAACAAGTACAATACGTTAATCATAAATAGACTGTACTGCAGAGGTAACAGATGCACCAGGAGTGCCAATCACAGACACACCACCTAATCCAAAAACAAAGTAAATACAGAGACAAGTAAGCCAGCAAGTTCTGTTAAAATAATTTAATCTTTACTTGTGATTTACACATAGGGGTGTTATAGACATTTTGTACCTTGCTAAAATGTTTAAGAGAATTAAAAGAGGGGGACGCTAATTTTCATACTACTGTAGCAGGGGATCCTTTCTCTTCTCTTTTTATGTTCTCTAATCATTACACCAAGGTACCGAAAATCTAAGCAATGGTATCTGCCTGTGCATCATCCTGCCTAATAATTCAGGGAAATCCATGTATGCCAGAAAGACAAGTATTGAAAATCAAACCTCATGCCCAGCACCACGAAGGGCTTCCAGTGGCTCAATACAATCCTGACCAATGACCAAAATTTTCCTTCTTTTGCCATCTCTTGAACTGGTTTCCTCTTTTTTCTGCTTCACTAAATCTTCAAATTGACGCTGAAGTGTAGGTGAAACACCAGTCTGGAAGAGAAACATTTATCATATAAAATGATGTATAAAGCAATTGAAGCAAGCCCTAGGACTTCACTGCAAAAAACCAAACAGGCCACAATTTACGTATAAAGCAAGACAGAGTTTTGGTATCACCAACTTCTCTGAAAACACATCTGTTTCTACCCTTTAATTGTTAAGTAGCCATTCAAATAAATAGAATTGCAAAGAATGCTATTATGTTAATTAAACAGATAATAAACCAGGTAACAAAGTTGAAGAAGTTTCAATGATTAATTTTTTACCTTGGAGAGCTGAATATCACTCCAAATCTTAATGTCATCTTTAAACAGAGAACTGATATAATTCAAGGCAATATAGGAAAATCACATTAAGTGCACGTGCAATCTATTAATTTGAATAACAAAAATATAAGGCTTGGTAACACATAAGACCCAAAAATCAAGCACCAGATTTGGATACGAGCATAAATGCATCTGTCAATTATTACTGAAGTAATTTAAGCTTATTAAGAAAAAGATGTAAAACAAAGAAAAGAAGTAGGGGGAAGATCTAAAGTATTAAAAAGTGCAAGTTATGTCTGTTAAATCATAAGCATAAAATTTTCTTCTTTCATCCATCTACTATAAATGTCGCCTTGGCAGTAAGAGTTGCTATCATGCGAGATGATCACAAGTTCAACTCATGGAAACAACCTCCAGCAATGCAAGGTAAGGCTGCATATAATAGGCCAAAAAAGTGATCTAAGCCTTCCCCGGGACCCTGCATAGGCAGGAGCTGTGTACACTAAGTTGCCCTTTTTATATTCTATCTATCACAGAATAAAATATTTGTTCTAGAAGTCAATGTAACTATCAAAGGGTTCAGTGGAGTTTGAACCAGCTAACTAAAGCAAGCTAAACAGTCTAAAATGGACTCCGTAGCAGGACCTTTTGAAATACAGATTTTAAACCTCGACATTCTCCCTTTGACATTTATCCGTCATCAAACTTTAACATAAAGTGACTGACATGCACTATAAAAAATAAGCAGAATAGGACACTCAAGGAGACATATATTAAGGTTTACTATAGCTGCAACCGCACTATTTCTCATCTAAGATTGATACGTGCGTTCTTTGGTTTCCTTTTTTCTTTTTAAGTTCATTTCAAGCTTCTTTCCCTAACTTGTCTACACTATTATAATGTATGCTGCAAGCACTCAAAATCTAATCAACCTTAGAACAAGACATGCAGAAATTAGTTACAGGGAACCGGGAAAGGCAGATATACAAATTCAAAGAACAAAAACAAAAAAGATAATGAAAGTCCAGCTCCACATATGGTGACCCTTCATGCAATAAAGTACTAGACGTCTCATTCTAAAGTGTTTCCAAGGACAACTTACATGTTAGAGAACATAAAGCAAGTGATTAAGTCATTCAAGAAAATAAACCGTCATTAGAACCGGTTGCCCTTCTCGAGCTGAAATTTGAAAAAAGACTTAGAAATAAACACCTAGAAGTAGAACACCCTTGGATGAATTGAGGATGGGATTGACCAAAACATATCATCTCTTTTTTTTTTGTCCGAAACTCTTGGACTTAAATTAATTGATCTACATAGTATAGCTTCAAAATTAACGGCTATTGCATTTAGGTCAACTCATTCTAACATGGTACCAAAGTTCAATTTGCTTGCTTGCTCACTTATATGACTTGTCCTTACTCCCATCATCAGTCAAGTTCACATGGGGCCATGCACATGAGTATTCTATGTTCATTTGATACACAAAGTGGAAACTCTATTTAACAACTATAGCTTTCAGGCCAATTAGTTTTTAATAGGACAAATTTGTGGGTTAAGAAAATGTCTGTTAGTTATTTCCTATCAAGAACTAGTTGGCCTAATTGAAATCCATATAATAAAATAATTTCTTTTGGGCCCTCAGGGGCCGTGGCATGGTGGCCGCCTCAAACGAAGCATTTCCATTAAAACCTGTGTGGAACGAGACGTATGTCGCGTGTTTGAGTCGGGTATCCACCATTTGAATCCCCTGTTATCTCCCGGGCCCCAGCCTTGGGGCGGGCGAGTGCACCCTGGGGTGGATTAGTCGGGCTTAAGCCCGGACACCACTACGTCATCAAAAAAATAAATAAATAAATAAATAAAATAATTTCTTTTGGCAACTTAGACTGGACCTAGCAAAGGTTAGGCATCTCCTTACCTAATGCTCATGCATTGCATCAAGGCCCCTTGATGCCTTGATACCACAATGAAGATGTGTGTCTGAGGATACATGCTATCCTTGGCTTTATTTGATAACATAGTAGACTATCCATTGCTGAAATTGAAGCCCAAATGGTTGCAAATTGCTCTAGCATTGAAGAATTAGATATAACTTATGTACCATGACTGATTTTTTTGCTATGTTTGGGAATAGCATGTACACTTCATAAAAGAAAATAAATTATCTTATGTGTGCTTTGAACTCTTCTGCTGACAAGTTGATAGAAGTAAGATTCTCAAAATCAAGGCTCAGGTAATTTCATTTGGTGCATAGTCACGTGTGTAGAAACAGATAACATGGGATGACAACATAAAGCAATAAGAAAAGCAAAATGCAACCATTGTGACTGCAATATTAGCATCATCAATACAAGGAAAAAAGCAAGGGATAGAAATGCTTGGAATACATGCATCCACACTTTAAGGAAAAAAGGGACAGCTTCCTAAATGTGAACTGATGGAAAGATACCCCAGCCAAATATCGGTGTGAAAATCGATCAGGTTGCAAAGGGCGTGAAAGCAGCAAATTCAGTTCCTGCAATCATGAATTTTCCTATATTACAAGACTGTCAGGATAATTTCAAGAGAGTAATGCGCTTGATTAACATTATTATTATTATTATAAAGCATCTGCAGAAAAAGAGGAACACAAAAAAGAACTTAAAACTGAAAGAATCCACAGTTAAAATGGAAAGGAACCTGCTGAAGCTTTTTCAATTGTAAAGAGCACTTCTTCTTTTGCCTATAACTGTTTGCTCTTTCTTCCTCACTGTCATCATGGTCTATAAGCAATTCAACTGATTCAGCATTTCGTTCAAACCAATTTTTCTTTGCCTTCTCCTGAAAGTGCAGTGTTTTAAAGGACAAGTATAAGCAGTACACCTAGAAATTACAACTTCTGTTACCAAGGGCAGTTAATTATATAGATAAGATTGTCAGGGTAGAAACCTTGGTTAAATGATTCATTTACCAGATGGTATGCAAGCTGGAGGTCCTAGACCCGAAAAAGGGGCGAAAAGGATTAGTTTCTACTTGGTAGTCCACATTTTCAACGCATCAATTATACAATACTCCAACTGCACACCTCTGTCCTGCTATGACACTAATTTGCATCCTCACTTGGATCATGTTCTTAATGAATTATAGATCTCCAATACTTGAAATTTTTACTTCTCTACATCTCATGGCTTTCAATCTAGTGTCTCTTTGTTTATATTCCTATTTTCCTAAAATTAATGTACGTGTCTTAGTGCCTAATCTTGAGCTTTTTAGATTTAACAGCCTACCCCCAAGCCACTAGCGTAACATTTAATCCATATTGCTAAATGCAAAAATATATAAATATGTACTTGGTGAATTTACAAAAAAGAAATTCCATATATTGTAGCAATGAATAATGTATGACAAGAAAATGATGACTATTTTAGGAAAATAGTTGAGCAACAAGCTTGACAAAAATATGAGAACAATGTTAATTAGTTGAGCAACAAGCTTGACACATCAACTGTCGAAATAATTATAAGCAACTAACAAAACACATAATCTGTGAAGATTTCCAAACGTTTTGTAACAAAAATATAGAATCATCTAGTTGGCATAACATTCTGCAGTTGTACCTCCCAGTCTAGATAGCTTATCTGGCAGATTACTTTATTAATATATAATATCTAGTTTCTTCTCAAAAAAAAAAAAAAAAAAAAATTATATAAATATATATATATATATATATAGAATCATCTGTTGAAACTCCCAATTATTGTGATCTTTAAAATGTGGCTCAAAAAAAGAACATGTTAGGTTTATTGCATTTAGGTGCATGCACTGAAATGTATGACATGCTTGTCAGGGACAGGTTCCTGAAGGCTTACTGCCTACCAAAAGACTGCCAAAAGACTAAACATAGGTTCATCACCTCAAGGCCTGTTACTAAGGCTATTTTACTACAAATCAAATCATTCTATATGTTATATTTCTCTATCCAAAATCCAAAATATTGTAGCTTAACTTTTTAGTAAAGGATTGACTATTTTTTTGGGCCAGCTTAGATAAGCTAAGATGGGAGTTTGGAATAAGGTACAGGTTCCTAAAGATAGATATGTACACAGACTTCCATACCCTAGTAATAAGAATAAGACCATGCTACAAAATTGAAAGAGCATAACGACGATTATATAAGTCATGTTATAGAAAGCAGTGGTTGTGACATGTTATGAAGTGTATAAGGTAAATATGGTTGCGAATAAACCTAGGAGTTCAAAGAAAGAGTTGCGTTGAGTAAGGATGTGAAAAATTCTTTGAATTGATGAGATTCATGGTTGCTAAAGGCTAAAAAATTAAATCTGAAGAAAAAATTGATTATGAATTGGCATCAAGGAAGTGTTGGCCAAATCATAGTTAGACATCAAATACAAAGCAAAATTGGTTAGACAGGAAATAGGGCATTTCTCCTTCACTGGTTTTGAGTGCTTTTGAACGAAAACCTCATACTTGTTCTACACATGGTTAAGTGGATAAGCTACAACTAGTAGATTACAAGCTCACAAAAAAGTGGCATCAAAGTAGCTTGTTAGGTCAAGGTGTGACATTAATGTAAAAATGGAGCACACGTGAGTGTTGAGAGTCACAAATGCAGCATCAAGATGGCAGTAATAGGTTACTGGCAACGATTATGAATGATTAATGGCCTGGTCTGCCCTAGGATTTCAGCCCAAGGTATAACCATATAAGATTGTAGGGCATTTGTATTTTGAAGACTAAAATAAGTCCTATATCAAATATGAAGGAATTCGTCATATGATCTATATATGCGCGCGCATGTGTGTGTGCATGCCATCAGAGAGGATCTCTTTCAGATTTATGCCACATTCATTGATAAAAACATATTGGTTTAAGGACTTCCCATTAAGAATGCCCAATTGGCCACATCATTTGACAACAATTCTTTTTGGATAAAAAATTTCCTTCAAAGTCATCCTAAATTGTTAGTGTGCTTTTCTACCCCAAAGCCGCCATGTCATCTCTAATCAAAAAAGGAACTTTCATCGTTTGCTGCACCCATCTCCCCAAAAGCACCTTATTATCTCTGATCCTGGGAAATAATTTAAAAAGTTTTAGCATCATCTGAACAATTGAAGATTACATAGTCTAAGAATATGGCTCCAACAGTCATTTGCTTCACAAACAGTTTGTTACTTTATCAAGAACTTTTGCCTAGACTAGATACCTATTGGTTCAATTGAA
>JAJIYU010019521.1:0-10767 GCA_030144865.1 Tinospora cordifolia | reverse complement strand
ATATATATAATATTTTGCTTTTAATTTGTGGTCTAAACCACACCAACATCATTCCTTTATATATATAATTAATGCATTTTTTCCTTCAATTTCTCACCACTTATATACTAATAATATAAAGGAATACACACACACACACACACACACACACACACACACATATATATATATATATATATGTATGTATGTATGTATGTATATCTCAATGTAAATATAAACACATATTTGTTTTATTATAAAAGGCAAATAAAATCAAATATGTATATATATATATATGCTCATATGATTATCTATTATACCTTATTATAACTTATTACAATATATTTTCTTTTTTTTTTTTCATTGATTTATCCACACCATTAATTTATATTTACACCCCTTATTTATAATAATATTAATAATAATAACAACAACAACAATAATAATAACACTATCATTATTATTATTAAATTATCTAAATTTATTTATTCAAATAATATTTTTTTCTCACGTGATATTATTTATACATATATGTACGTGTATAATACATGCTTATATACACATACGTCGCATTCACGTGTTATGAAAATTTGGATTGTTACAATCTCCTCATCTTAAGAAATTTTGTCCTTCAAATTTAAAAGAAGAAGAACGTATCTCAAGTAGTAAAGAGATCTGAGAACTGCTCCTGCATTATATCCTCATACTCCTAGGTTTGCTCCTTATTATCATGAAATTGTCATTTGACTTTAATCAGAGGAATTTCTTTATTTCTCAATTTTTATATTTTTCTATGAACTATTTGTATAGGTCTTTCTTCATAACTGGTATCCTATCCAACTTGTAACTGAGTCAAATCTAAAACATGTGTCAGATCTGGATAATATTTGTGCAACATAGACATATGAAATACATTATGAACACTGACTAACTGAGATGGTAAAGCAAGCCTGTAAGCTAATAGACCAACTCTCTCTAGAATCTCAAATGGCCCTACAAAATGTGGAGCTAATTTTTCCTTCACCCCAAATCTCATCTGACCCTTCTGTGGTGAAACCTTCAACAAGACCTGATCACTACTGCAAACTCTAATGGTCTATGTTGGTTATCAAAATAGCTTTTCTGGCAATCTTGAGCTACTTTAAGTTTCTGCTTAACCTGTTTAATCTTCTATGTGTGATCTGCAAAAATCTCAGGCCCCAGCAACTGTGATTCTCCAACCTTGTACCAACACGTCGGAGATCTACAAGGTTTACCATAAAGAACCTCAAATGGTGTCATACCAATGCTAGCTTGATAACTGTTATTATAAGCAAACTCACACAAATAAAGATACTCATTCTAGTTCCTACCAAACTCTAAAATACAAGCCCTAAGCATGTCCTCAAGCATGTGAATAACTCGTTCAGACTGTCCATCAGATTGAGGATGAAATGCAGTACTGAGACAAATATGGGTCGCTAATTGAGTCTACAATGACTGCCAGAATCTCAAAGTAAACCTCAGATCTCGATCCGACACAATAGATATATGTACCCCATGTAATGTCACTATCTCTCGCATATACAACTTGCTCAGCTTGCTTACTGAGTCTTTAATGTTTACTGGAAGAAAATGGGCAGATTTTTTTAACCTATTAACAATTACCCTCATATCTACCTGGAGTCAGTGGTAACCCAACAATAAAATCCATCGTAATATGCTTCCGTTATGGATAATGGTTGAATCTGCCCTTTAGGCCTCTGATGTTCAGCCTTTACTTGTTGACACACTCCACATTTTTGTACATATTCAACTATATCCTTTTTCATTCCATGCCACCACATATTTCTTTTCATATTATGGTACATTTTGGTTGTTCCTAGATGAATAGTGTACTGTGATCTATGCACATCCTGGAGTAACTTAGCCCTAGGCACTCGGTGGACTGGTACCCACGTTGTCCCTTGGAATCATAAAATACCATTAGAATCTTGATGCCAATCATTTCGATCGGAACTATTAGTCCAAGGCTCATACATCTCGAAGTTTGGATCATGTTATTGCAATTCCTTAATTCTTTGACTTTGAGCATTTGTCAACCTCATACGCATTTGAGCGCGTACGATAAGGTAGAATAGAGATGGGTTTAGTTCCAAGCATCAACTCAATTATAAAATCAATCTCCCTTCTAGGAGGTATTCTAGGTAAGTCTTCAAGAAATACATCTAGAAATTCATTTACTATAGGAATTTCTGATAACTCAATCTCCTATTCCTTTTCATCCACTGTCTTTATACCAGCTAACCATCGTGTTTCTTTGTCAGTAATAATTGTCCTCGAGTGGGAGTTTTCGAGGTATCCATGCCTCTATACACAAAAGAAGGTTATCCTCGAATCTAAAAAACTACTCTATTGGCAAAACAATCAAGATAAACATGATAATCATGCTAATCCATACCTAGTATGGCATCAAACTCTAAGAACTCTAGCACTCTTAAATCAATATAAATTTCATATCTTTCATATTTAACAACACATTTCTCACATAACATATTAGGATAAATCCTTTTTCTGGTAGATTTATTCAATATCAAAGGTGTACTAGTACTAACAGGAGTAAGTTCCAATCTATCTACCATGTTACCAAAAATAAATGATAATGTGGATCCAGCATCAATTAAGGCATACACCATAATATCACAAATGCTGATCATACATTCAATTAGATTCTTGTTGGCCTCAGGATCAAGTCCAGTCACTACTGTAGCTTGCTCTCTTAGAAGCACTGAAGTCATTTGGGATGGAGTTGTCAATCCCTTTTGTGGTGTTCGAAATGGACATTCATTTCTTTTGTGCCTTTTTGCCCACATTGAAAACAAGTAATAGATGAAGGAGGAATGAAAGACCCTGTTTGTGACTGTACACTGGGCACTGACATTCCACTCTGTCCTCTACCACCTTGTCATCCTGATGGTACTGGCAATGCAATTGAGGAACTCCAACTCTGAGATCTCCCCATAAATTGTTGTCCCCTGAAACCTGTTGTTGGAAGTGATATCACTGGTGTGGCCGATGTTCCAATCCTACTATATACTTCTACCATACAAAATCTTTTGTTTCCCTCAGATTGGATTTTGTTCCGCCTAGATTTGTTTTTCCCCTGGAATGCTACATTTTGCCCAGATGATAATAGGGAAGTACGTAATGCAGCTTCCTAATTTGTAGTCTCAACCTTCTCAATGTCTAAAGCCTGATTAACAGCATCTGCATATGTCTTTACCCCAACTAGCGCTAATCCCTTACATATGATGTCACGAAACCCATCACGAAGCTTCTTCATTCATAGATTATCACTAGCCACTAGCTCCTGTGCAAAGAAAGACAGTTGAGTAGATTCATGTTCATATTCTTGAACTATCATATTCCCCTTCTTCAAATGAAAAAACTGATTCCTTTGCTTATCTTCCTCAACTGGAGGGAAAAAATACTAATAAAACATCTCTTTAAATTTCTCCCAAGAAACTTTACCTAAATGTCGTCTACCTGTAGACTTCCACCATCGTTCTGCATCCTCGGTGAGTTTAAAGGTAGCTAATCTCACTTTGTCCTGATCCCCCATTTGCATATCATCAAATATAGTTTGTATCCTCATCAACCAATTTTCTGCAACTTCCAACACCAAACCTCTTGTGAATGTTGGAGGTTCTCTTATTTTAAAAGATTTCATTACCTTATTATATCTTTTCTTTTCTTTCTCATCACTTCTGTCTATTGGTACTGGAGATTCTGTTGTAACAGTAGGTACTACTTCATTAACACCAATAATCAAAACAAAAAGATTACCGCAATAATCAAAAGAAAGAGGTGAAAAACAGGGGGTGTTGAAGCCCTACTGAGGTAATGCCTGCATTACCAAGGTAGAGTACCATGATAACTAGTGAGCATTTTCAGAAATCTCATGCACTACCATTGTAGTCAAAGAGAAATTCCTAGGAAATAGAGGAAAACAAGGGCATTACCATGGTAGCATGATCATTAATGTGGTAATTAGTGTGCAAAGTGAATTTTTGGGCATGTTTCCCCCATCCCTTGTTCTCCTACAACTTTGGCATCCTAACACTTTGACTTCTAGACAATGAAACATATATTTGGGACTGAGACAAGGTCATTATACCTTCTTTGATTCTCAAATTCTCTAGTTGCTCCAACAACATTTAGAAACTAGTTTTATGGCTTAAACTTCTACTACGAGGCAGCTTTTTGGGTTTCTCTTCTTCCTATCACTACTGTTGCTACGTGGAAAAACTAGGAATTGTAAAGGGTATTAGGAGAAGGCTAAGTGAGCAAGAAGAGAGGGGTCCACACTTGTTTGAATAATGAGAATTGGGTACTCAAGTAGGGTTTATATAGATTTTGAATTGGCAATGTTTAGGAAGTTTTGGGTGGTTTCCTTGGTTGCATTTTTTCCTAAACTCTATTTACTTGCTTCCCACACACAAATATTAGTAAGTAATGGTTTTTAGAAGTTTCCCATACGTTAGAAGAATCTTATAATCATTTGGAAACTTTACAAAATTGTTTCGCATCTTTTTTACTTGGATTACTGTGTTAGTGGCTATAAATGACTACGATAACTAGAACATTGCATCTTTACTGGATTTTCTGGGTAGGAACACACTATCGAGGTAGTATTTTTCATTATCGTGGTAACCAAAACATTGCTCAACTATAAATTTGTGTGTTTCGTTCTAATTTGCCTATCCCTTCATGCATTTGATTGTGCATGTTTTACATCATAAATTCCATGGTTTTCTCAAGGATTACCTTATTTGAATTATTTTATTTTAATTATACAGCAAAATTTAAGGGTATTACAGCTCTGAGTTCCATTTGCACAAAATAGTGCTTCAATCACTTTTCGGGGTTGGTTCAAGCCATTTAAGCATCGATTTTGTTTATTCTTGGACTCATTCTGCTTGTCTTTCAAAGCCCTATAATTTCATAGTAGTTTAGGTCCCTGATTTCTTAAGCTTTGATATTAAAATAACACATTTTTGTCTCATGATTTACTCAAAATAGGAGGTGCGTTGTATGTGAATATTTATACTTTACTACTTGCTCGACTATTCCTCCTCAAGACATTATTTTTCATCATTATTATGACATTTTGAATGTGGATTTAGGCTCATTCTAAAGGTGTAAAGACCAAGGTTTAATGTGGTTAAGGTTAGATTCTAATAAAAAGAAATAGAAATATGTATATATATATATATATATATATATATATATATATATATATATATATATATATATCTGTGTGTGTGTGTTAAACATGTGTTATATGTGTATAGAAATTAATTAAGAAATAATATATATATATATATATATATATATATTATGTGTTAAATATATGTATATAGACTAATGTGCATAGGAAGTCTTAAGGGTTTGAGACATAGAAAGGAAAAAGGGTTAATATGACATAGGCCCGCCTCCCGGGTAGCTCAATATTTAAAGAAGGAAATGAGGGCAGCGCGATAATTGCACCCTCAGAGTCATGTGGGCTTGATTGTGGGAGGTGAGGTATTACATCTTTTTTTAAACGTGGCTCATTCTTGAGTATTGTACTTATGGAAAATGCCACTTTCCACTAGTGTCCAAGGCCTTAGGTCTTTTGGCCAAGGTTTCCCACGAACTTCACCCAAATTGGGTGAGAGACACACATGAACTATTAAGTGTAAGTGTGTGATTTCATATGTATATGAACATTAGATTGAAAGATGAGTTAGAAATACCTAAAAAGGATCCTAAAATGAAGGTTTCTTAAGTCTCCAAGTGTTTTCCATGTACCTCACACTTGCACACACACTTTATGCATGCAATTTCGCAAAAAAGGATGAACACAACTCATTCTCACTTGATTTATGGGCAATAAAGAGAGTGTAGGGCATATAAGGGTTGATGGAGAGGGGAATTGAGGCTCATCTTAGGTTCATGGTGGTGTTCAGCTGCTCATGAGCTTAGCGGATTAGACAAAATTTTGAAAAAAGCCCAAGATTGTCAAAATGGTTATTTTGATAATTGGCATAGGACTTTAGAATTTGCAATAGGTGACCAAGTACTATAGAAAGTTTTCCCTCAAAAAGATTAGATGAGATTTGGAGTGAAAAGAAAATTAGCTCCACGCTTTGTAGAACCATTTGAGATTTTAAAAAGAATTGGTCCAGTTGCGTA
The DNA here is from genome assembly GCA_030144865.1 of Tinospora cordifolia. NCBI lineage: Eukaryota > Viridiplantae > Streptophyta > Magnoliopsida > Ranunculales > Menispermaceae > Tinospora > Tinospora cordifolia. The sequence continues at coordinate 4,572 of JAJIYU010019521.1, read as the reverse complement.
TAGACTTGTTCTACCTTCGCGGTTGGCAAATGTTCATAATGTGTTTTGTAATACCCCAAAATCTCACGAATGCCTGCATGTCGCAATTAAAATAAAAATATAAAATAATCAATCAAGAAATAAAATAAATGTTTTGATTACATATATGTGATGTAAACTTTGGGTTAAAAAACACAAAATAAAACTTAGGTTTAGAAGAAAAATAAAAATAAAAATAATACGATGCTTGTGTGTGTATGTAAAATCGAGAAGTGTGAAAAAGAAATAAATGAATTAAAATAACATTTTATTTAAATGGATGCAAAACCTATGATTTGGAAAAAAGTATCAAATATTCGTTGATAATGTTGGTGGATTAAAAATCAAAGATTGGTTTGAGAAATAAATCAAGTATTGGATGATTGAAAAATAAAAATGAAAGCTTGCTCTTCAAGCTTTAGGGCAAGAACCAAAAGAAAAAAAAGAAAGAACTAGAATCGGCGAGAAAGAAAGAAGAAAACAAAAAAAAATGGTATGCTTGGCTTGGCTTGATGAACAAGAAAGAAGAGGAATAACAGTTGTGCGATTTGGGGTTTTTGCATTTTGTTGTGTGTGATTCACGGATAGAGACGAAAGAAAGAGGAGTTGCGTGGTGTTGCTCGTGCGAATAAGAAGAATCGTAGTTGGTGCAATTTGGTGCGAAGAAAAATGTGATTGTGCATTCTAGGGCGTGAAGAAGAAGAATGAAGAAGAAATGGTTGCCTGTTGTCCGTTTCCTAGACAAAGAAGAAGAAAATGAAGATGAACATGAAGTTGAAATAGGAGAGAAAAGAAAGAAGATCAAAACAGATATTGTTGTTGTTGCTGCTGGATGAAGAAGAAAATAATGAACAACAATTGCTGCTCTGAATCGCGTGAGAAAGAATAGGAAGGGTGATGCTACTATTGCCACGTTTATTGTGTGTGTTGCACGAAGGACGAACAACAACGAAAGGGGTTTTTATTTGTGGGTAGATCTGAGCACAATGATACCTTAGATCTGTGAAGAATGAGTTGCGAAAGGGGGTTTTGAAGTTCGAAACCATTTGGAACATGACTTAGGGCATCAAAACTTGTTTCAGTGAGGAACGAATGGGGTTTTGACGTATAAGTCCATTTGGGACGAGATCTGGAGACTTGAAGCTCCGTAGGAAAGGTTTTAGAGCAAAATCCTAAATAACTTGGAAGGTATAAAAATATGTTTTCTTTAATTTTGAGACTACAATTAATTTTGAATGAATTATTTGGATTATACAACATATAAAGAACATGTTTGAGTACTTGAGAATCTCCAGAGCAAAAATTGGAAGTTGTGGAATTGAGGTTTGACACTCTAAACCTATTTCCATTAAAAGTAATGATATATGATGATGGTCATTTTGGAATAGTTGTGAATGGAGATTGAAATTATGATTTGGGGTTTGATGAAAATAATAATATAGGAGAGATTCTATTTTAGAATAAAGTAGATATATAGGAAATCTGTGTTTGAAAATCTTTTATCACAAGATTTTTGGTAGTTAAAATTCTATTCCATTTATGAATGCTTTTATATTATTATGGGATTTTAGTGTTTAGAACCTCATTTTAGAGGATTCAAGAATTGAAGTTTAAAGTTGTAAGGTATCACTACAAGAAATTGATAATACAACAACGTCAATTCGACAACGAGCATCAACAACTATTGTAAAAGAAGGCATACAACAACGTTCATAAAATGTTTGTTGTCAAATCACTTATGTAAAAGGTGTACAACAATGTTCACCATGGGAACGTTATTGAAAAGGCCATTACAACGAGCAGACGAACGTTGTTCTATGTTATTACAAAAATCGTAGTTGCTCGTTGTCGAATGACACATTCTACAACGTTTGTTAGTCAACTGTTGTTAAAAGAACATAAGTTATTACAACATTCATTCGTGAACGTTGTCTATAGCCGTCTATAACAACGTTTATTCGACCATTGTAAACATATTACATTATATACATACATTATTCATATATATGTTATACCTATATAATACCACTAATGCATGAATAATGTTATAACCTGTGAATAACGGTATAATGTAGGCATAATGATCGAATAATGTGCATATAAAGTGGTAGGGATAACGATAGAATAATGTGTGAATAATGGTATAACTTGTGAATAATGGTATAATGTAAGTATAACGCTAGAATAATGCACGTATAAAAATATAGGGATATCGATCGAATATTGCGTGAATGATATATATGGTATATATAACATGTGAAATGTGGTATAATGTAGGAATAAATATTAAAAAACACGCATATAAAAATCTAGCGATAACAATCGAATAATTAATTCATGAATGATGGTATATATATATATATAACGAATAAAATATAGGGATAAATATCAAATAATGCGTGTATAAAAATCTAGTGATAACGATCGAATAATGGGTGAATAATGGTATAAATAACCTGTGAAATGTTGCGTAATGTAGGGATAAAGATCGAATAATGCCCGTATAAAAATCTAGCGATAACGATCGAATAATGCGTGAATAATTGTATATATAACACGCGAAATGTGGTACAATGTAGGGATAAAAAAGAATAATGCTCATCTAAATATATAGCGGTAACAATCGAATAATGCACGTATAAAAATTATTTTGTTGGTCAATATATCTTACGAAATTATATGCGCGCATTATTCGTTTATCTCCGCATTATTATAAAATTATTCTCACATTATACCGCTATTCAGACCCATTATACATGAATTATTCTTTTCTTATACTTGCATTAGTCAGTCATAAATAAGGAACATATTTTATGTGTTGGGACCCCTTCCCTAGGACGAAGGACGAAGCGACTGGCACAATGTCCCAACAAACCTGCCCGCAAGCCGAGCTTGCCAAGACACTATTAAGCCTCAACATACACCACCACATCACACACTTTCAGAGTAATAATAAGAAATGCAGAAGAAATTTAACACATGAACACCAATAAAACTTGATATTTATCCAAAATGGGTCATTATAACATGTGTAGCAACGGGAGTGACTATTCATTATATATAAGCTTTCCTTACCCCTATACATAGTCTCTAACCCTCAAAATACAACAACAAAAAAGGAAATACAAAGAGCCTACCAAAAAGAGTAAGGGAATGCAACTCTATGCGATGACCACTCCCTTGCCCTTATCCACGGCTGTAGAACCTGAAAAGTTAGAGTAGTGAGCCTCATTGTCCATGACGGCTCAGTGAGTAATGCAATCTAATTCAAACTTAAAACAAGTATTCTACAAATAAAACATGTGCCATGAATGCATGAACAATAACATTATGCAGGTGAATGCAATAGTAAACACAATTTAAATCCATAATGTAGTTGTGCACCTTCATTGAAAAACAGTTAAATAATGAAAACATTCGCCGAGGCTTGCAAGCTCTTTGAGGCGACTAAAAATCACTTGAACGGGTTGCAGACAGTTGGGCGCATCGTGTCGACTTCGATTAGGTCTTATTGTCGTTGCCATCATCAGAACGACCAACCAGGACTTATTGTCGTTGCCGTATTGTGATGGCCCGATTAGGTCTTATTGCCATTGCCATCATCGTAGGCCCACAAAACCCCCTCGGTGGGCACTTTGTGCTAGGTAGTCACCTCTCAAGGTCGTATGAAAGACTGACACAACTCACCCTAACCTTGTACTCTCGGACATCGAGACTCAGTACACTTTTCATTTAAAACCCATTTAAAAGAATGCAGATTCATCACAATAAGTAATCTCATTTTCATACTGCACTAAATAACAAGCTCTAAGAAATGAGTTAGAAAACACAACTCACAGGGATGCTCCGTTCTCGGCGCTTATCTCGCGATCGATCACATCCCGCTAGCACTTGGTCCTGCGAAATTGACATAACTTCTTAGTATTAACATGGGACTTGGCTCACTCTAGCTGTACATCATTAGTTAATCAATAACTTGACCTAGTCAAGAATCGTCCCCTATGTTTGTTCATCTTGCCTTAGTTACTAAGTCAATTTGATTGACCTTGGTCAATCTTGGTCAACCCTAGTCAACTTATCATTTGTTGACCTAGCTAGTCAACAGAGTCACACAGGGCCAATTCTGGTCTTCATGGAGTCAATTGGGCCAAAAAGGGTCAATATTCCCAATTTCCATCACTTAGGCACAACATTAGCCTATGACCCTATTTGCACAACCATTTTCTCGATTTTTCTGGGGGCAATCCGTTCATCAGATTCACGCCAAACTTTGCAAAAATGTTCTAGACTTTCTAAAGTTTTACCAGAATTTTGAATCACTATTTTTAGACATCATTTACTAAGGTTTCTAGGTATAACAATAGAGACTGTACAGATCCCGTATACTATGTGACAGGCAGTGACTGTTTGCCTAAATTGACCTACCTACACACATCAAAATGCCCTGAAATTTGGTAAGAAACCTCTAGACATATCTAAGGATATCTCCACCAAATTTCAGCTCAATATACCTAGGTTTAGTGAGTAAAGTTTATCTCAGAAATTTCAGCCAGA